>WNYA01005275.1:0-15592 GCA_019512145.1 Engystomops pustulosus
GGTGTACTGGCCTGTCTCCTGGTATCGGCTCTCCTTTCATGTCTCCTGGTATAGGCTCCATGCTCTGGACACTATTCTGACAGCTGGAATTGTTGAGCCTTCATGGATGAGCTGCTCTACCTGAGAAACTTCTGTGGCTGGTAGATACTGCCTTATGCTACCTCAAGGGGTGAGAGTAATGACAAAATTCAAAGTTAGTGGATGGCTTTGACGGAGTTGTCCTAATTGATTTCTAATTGCAGGAGAAATGGATTCACAATCAGTGATGAATCACTGGCGCAAAGAAGAGAAAACCAAATCTGTGTCTATAAGAAAATGGGTTCATGTGATATATTATTACTATACCATATTTTTACTGCTTGTCCCTACAATGTTGTTTCTACAGATTTTCTTTTATATACCCCACGTTCCAGGACAGAGCAGATGACTGTGATATTATAGTAAGAGTTAGAGAATAAATCTAATTTTATTAAACAAACCTCTCAATAATAACAGGATATTCTTCAAAATTAAAAAAAAACTCAAAATGCTCAGTTCCAATTTTGCACAGCAGATTCCAAACGTTTTATAGATTGTAAAGAACAGAAAATGGTTATTTGTAGAATTTCTGAAGAGAAACTGCCATCACAAAGCAGCAAAGAGATACCTGAAGCTGCTGGAGCCTGTGGAGTCCCGCGGACCAGAAACCATTGCAGGGCCCAGACTTACATGAAGACTCGTTATTAAACAGTCTCGTGTACTGATGAGCCTCGTGCAGCCCTGGGTGGTCCAGATGGATGGAGTAGTGGATGACCCCCGTGTACCAACAAGGCAAGCAAGGAGGTGGCAGAGTCATATTTTGGGCCAGAATCATGGGGAGAGCTGGTAGCCCCTTTAGGGCCCCTATAGAGTTTCTGATTGACCACTTTCTTCCATGGTACAAAAAGAAGAATCTGGAGCAAAATCTTCTTCATGCGCGGGACAACGCTCCCTCTCGCGCGGGACAACGCTCCATCTCGCGCTGCAGAGATATCTCTGTGTCATTGGCTGCTATAGGCATAAAAGGAGAGAATCTCATGGTGTTGCCTCAACCCTATAGAGAACCTCTGGAGGATCATCAAGTAAAAGGGGAGAGGGAGTGCCGGGGGCGATACTCACATCATTCAAAGAAATTCAAGCAGAAACTCTCCAAAAACTCCCAAGTTGAATGGATGCAGGAATTGTGCAGGTGAATGATCTCAGTGAATGTGACCTCCTAATGCTGCAAACTCTACAAATGACCATTTTCACTTCTTTACATCCTACAAACTGTTTGGAAACTGCTGCGTAGAATAATTTTGCACCGAGCAGTTATTTTTTAATTGTGAAGGAAATCCTGATACCAGTGGAAAGTTGGGTGATGACTTTTATTATTCTGTCATCTGCATCAGAGATAAATATCGTCTGTATAATCATTTGAGACGTGGTGAATATTCCAGATTATTAATTTTTATTACATTGGTCGTAAGAGTTTTATACCTTGTGTTTTATGTAACTTTGCAGCCAAAATCCACTTGACTAAGTGGACGTCTTGGACCCCAAAACACGTTGTGGTTCCAGTATTTTAACGACATATAAAGTTCAGCATATATCCCCCTACGGCGTCTCCTGATTAATGGACAGATTGGTTTCAGTATATTTTATGAGCAGCTGTGATCTGGGGTTTGCTCTCTTATTCTGGGCGGGTTAGTGGTCTTCCCCCTGTATACGGGGGTGTACGTTCTGCATGGCTATGTGGGTTACATGATTGAGTAGGACACAATGGAGTCAGCACCGGTGAAGGGCGCCCACCATCCCATCCCTCCATTAAACACACAGCGAAACGCTCACACACAATGATGTACTTCATATCAGTTTACTTGAATTTTGCATTGAGAACGGTAGATGTTTGCTCCACCTGGTAACAAATCTTTTTATATACAGTTTGTTAGTGTTAGTACAGCGCCCCCCAGTGGTAAGGCTGAGGCTGGGGGTTAGACGTAACCTCATCTCTGCATGAAGTGAGGGCAAGGTATTCTCCAGGTTTTAAAACTTCTTGCATTATTAAGGACAGAGGGCGTTATATACATGATAATAAACACTATGGCCGTGGCAATACTGGGCAGCAGACAAGGCGGCAGCAGCCATCTTTATTGCAATAATGGATGTAGATGAACACTGGTGAAGGCTGGGATGTGGGGAGGCACGATGCAGTGAGATGCCGGCATGGTCAGGCACTTGGCTTGATTGCTGGACCCAATGGTGCGGTGACTGGACAGACATCGATAGGCTTGTGATGAACAGGGGGGAGGCCGGGCTGGCACTAAGTGGTCCTCGTGGCACAGAGAATGGGGGAGACAAGAGGGTGCACACACACGTAAAAGAAAATATCAGGATGTAGTGAAGGGTTTGGGGGTGTCATGTACAGGAAGCCCCAGAGATGGGACAGATCTTAGGCCATCAGATTCAGATGTCGGAAGGGATCCCCTCCCTATCCGGGGTCCATGGGGGCATCCAGATTCTGTATAAAATGAAAGGAATGGAGATGATGAGGAGATTGTAATGATAGCGGCGCTCAATGGAGACGTCATACCTAACCAGGATGTTATACCCTTATAATGCTCCGATACAGCCTCCAACACCTGGTATATATCATTTCCCCATATATGAACTATCACGTCTCCTATCTGGAGGTTATCATTACATTGTGTCCCTCTCACCCCTATGGTCCCATTGGTAATAGACTATAAGCAAATATCAATGAGAGAACTGGTACCTGGGTTCTGGGGTGCACAGACGGTTCTGTGATTGTCGAGGCCTCCACTTTATGCTGAGGAGTCCAGATACTGGGGAGCCCAGAATCACAGGATGGATGGTCCGTTACACAGGTAGTGGTGGGGCACAAACCCTGTACACAAAGCATGCGAAGACACACGTGAGACAGGATGGCGTGTGCAGGGTGAACATACATGACAGGGAGCAAGCGGAGTCTTATGTCATGTGTGCAGGAAGGGGGCGCGTGCTGGGCCCGTGTGTGCTGCACCATATTTGGGAATTTTTTCAATACTCACACATGACAAATAACCAGCACCATGGAAGGGGAATTACAAGATAAAAGGGCTCTTGTATCACAAGTCCATCAGTTTTTTGGGACTTTTCTTGGCTTTTCTGCTGGTCACATGTATCTTAGCGGTTTTTCCTTATTTGGTCTTTAGTGAATTTGCTACTTTTCAGAATAAAAGTCGCAGATAGTCTCCAAAAGTCCCAATCCATTCTAAGCCATTTTTACAGCTGGTCAGGGGCAGCCGTGTTGTGCGTTGCTTTATGACGCATTCCACTGGCTTCAGCCTTGATCACATACTAAGGTTACATTGTGTTTTATCAGATGTAGTGGAAACGCAATGTAACCTTACCGCGTGATCAAGGCTGAAGCTAGTGGAATGCGTCAAAAAAGCAACGCACAACAGATTTGCTCCAAAATTACTTTCACATCTGGATGCAGGTGATTACTCGGGGAACACTGCAGAAAATTAGACTATGAAGGGAGACGGCTTTAGGTGCAGAAAAGGTCGCAAATGAGCAAAAACACCAAGAAAAGTCTCAAAAAGTTTGATACATGTAACCTAATAGATAAAGTGTGAGAATCCAACCCTCTAGAACGCAGGTTACTCCAATACAGATCATTACTGAGCACCAAACCTAATCTAAGGGTTATGCACTAGGAAAAGCCTGTACTTATGAGAAATACAGAGAAACCATGAGAGATGGAAGAGAACGAGAGGAGACGTCTCAAGAGGGAAGGAGAGAGACTGAAGACTTACAGCTGGGGCTTCAGGACATCTCTGGAAGACAAGAGTGAAGGGCACACGGAGGAAGAGGTTTGAGCTGGAGGTACAGCTGGGAGAGGATCTCTGTGCAGAGAGGAGGAGCAGGAGGAGGTAGGTCATCACAGAAGGCAATAGGCAGCAGGAGGATGAATGGCTTCTGAGTCTTGGATGATTGGGGTGCTCTGGGCTGGAGGGTGGGAGTAGTGTTCATTCATGGCTGCTGCGGTGGGGAGTCGCTGCTCTGCATTGGCATCTGTTAGTGCGAGGGTCAATAGTGTTTCTTGTAGTCATCTCTCAATATACAAATTACATGATAAGAACCTGGAGGATAGTCACTTGCAGTCAATCATTACATTTTTTTTTGGTTAACATTTCAGGCACTGCTGCTGTGAAGTACAATTAGAAAGAGGCTGATAGAGATATATAATTCTAGATATTTATAAAATAATAAAAGTCCTTTAAAGCTTCACCACATGCAGAGCAGGAACAAGGATTCAAGTTCATGGATTCAGGGTGCATATTGCTTTATCTATACAAGGCCAGGGACGAGGGTCACTGACGTGTCAAACCCTCTTCTGGACTCTTGGCTGCAGCTCAGACGTAGGTTTAGCAGCGCGCTGGACAATTCTGCTGCGTCAAAAGGCGCATCTTGAGGGACATTTGCATATCTTCGGCCATAGCTGGAGGAGGTGTAGGAGGAAGACGAGAAATTCATGGTGAAACTGGAGTTGCCGGTGGCATCAAAACTGCCTCTTCTTGAACCTGATCGGGACCCGGTTCTAGAACCTGATCGAGAACCTGAGGCAGAACCAGGACCACTGGCATTGTAGGGACTATAGTAACCTTTGCTGGACTGTGAGGAGGCTTCGAGGAGTCTGAGACCGGTGCCATCTTCCACCATACTCTTCTCCATGGCTTCTTTGTAGGAGATCTTCAGCTTGGTTTTTGGACAGGTAAGGTATTTGGAGTAGGTGTTGACATCTCGCAGTTTTTGAGCTGTGCGTGAGTCTATGGTTCCCTTACGTAAGGCTTCTTCTAGGCCGACGCGTCCAGGGACTTCAGGCTCTATAAGACCCCCTGTGAGATACTGCACCTCTAGGAAACGTTGCCCAGCTTCATAGTATAGCCAGCCTTTCTTTAAAGCTTGGGCTGCTGACATTTTTGTCTTGGTTCTTGGATCTTCAAAGCCGTTGAACGCCTTCTGGGCCAGGTTAATTCTGTCCACCATTATTTTGTCCACGAGACCCTTGTTGACTGCATCAGCAACTGAGAACTTCTCTCCTGTTATTGGGTCGATGATGCCGCCAGTGCACGCCTGAGCTTCAAGTAACCTCTGACCGGTTATGTTGTCTACAAGGTTCCGGTGCATGGCTTCAGTGACCGAGACCTTCTCTAGTGTGTCTGTGTCCACAATGCCAGCAATAGGACCAGTCTCTTCAGAGGGATCACTCCAAGATGACAGCTGATCCCTTCTAGCGGGGCTGGCAGTGTATGAGGAAGAAGAACCCACAGAGGAGGATCTTGAACGGAATCCACTCATATTTCCTGAAAGCATGTCAGCAAACTCAGTGATGGATAAGGTTCCAGAGCGATACTGGTCAAGAGAGGACTGGTCAATAAGACCTTTGGAAATGGCGTCATCGATATCATACTGACGTCCTGACCGCCGGTCTGTGATTATTGATTTAACAACTCCATCGGATGAAGAGATGGTGACCTCCTCCCATTCGCACTCTTGCTCAGAAAGCTCGATGTAGGTCTGTTGGTCAATAAGTCCTTTGCGATAAGCTTCATACACGGACATTTCTTTCCCGGTTTCCGGATCTACAATGACTACTCTTCTCTTTCGGACTGATGACTTGGATGAAGTCTTTCTTTCTCGCTTCTTTTCTTTCAAAGGCAGGAGAACAAGACCAGTATCTGGATCGGTAATGCATCTTTCCATTAACTGGAGATAAGTCAGATTTTCCTCTGTGTTTGGATCAAAAAATCCCTTGGTATCATCACTGGGATCTGATAGGATCTCATTCATCTCCTCATCAAAAAGCCCTCTATTGTAAGCCGTCTCCACTGGCAGGCGGTGGCTCTCTTCTGGATCAATAATGCCACCAGTAGCAATCTGGGCCTCCAGCAGACGAATGCCATGGTCTTTCAGGATAAGCCCTTTCTTCATGGCTTGGAAGAGAGAGATGAGCTTGCCCGAGTATGGATCCTTGTAGCCAGTCACTGCTCTCTCGGCTGACAACAGCTTATCCTTAAATTCTGGCCCCACGATGCCCATCCGCACCGCATCCTCCACGGCCAATTTCAGACACTTGATAGGATCAATGACATAGCCTGTAGCTGCTTGAGCTTCAAGTAACTCGAATGCTGTGCCCGGCCTGATCATGCCCTTTTTCATAGCTTGGTAGATGGAGTACCTTTCTTTTGTAGCTTCCACATAGACGCCTGCAATACAACTTGTGCCTTCCAGGAACTTTTGGAGGCTTCTTGAGACTTCCTCAATAGATGTTAGACCATCTTGTAGCTGCTGAGCTGTCACCGCATCCATGATGTTAGATCTTATCAGCTCTTCCATGGAAATCTCCTTTCTTAAACCTTTAAATGTCAGTTTCCTCTTGTCTGCTAGAGGCAAGATGAGCAGATTGCTTTTGTCATCCCTTCGGCACCTCTTCAGCAGCTGAGAATAGCTGAGCTTCTCCTCTGTGGAAGGATCTGTGTAGCTGCGGACCTCACTTGGCTCTGACAACATATCAAGAGTATCTTTGTTGAGATAGCCACGTGAATAGGCAATTTCATTTGGAATGTGGAAGCCAAAGCGGGGATCTATGATACCTCCTGTAGCAATCTGGGCATCAAGTAATCTCAAGGCTTGATCAGATGGAATCAAATCCTTCTTCATGGCTTGGAAAATGGAAATCATCTGCTCGGTGTAAGGATCTCTGTATCCAGTCACTGCTCTTTCGGCTGAGAGAAGTCGGTCGTGGATTTCAGGTCCTACTACTCCCTTCCTTACGGCCTCATCCACAGTCAACAACTCATTCTTCACAGGATCGATGATGAAGCCGGTGGCCGCCTGGGCATCCAGCAGTAGATAAGCCACCTCAGGGGTAATAAACCCTTTCTTCATTGCCTGGTAAATACTCATGGGTTCCTTAGAGGCTGGCATTTGTAGCCCTGCCACACATCCGGTTCCATACAGATATCTCCAGACTGTCTCGATTTGGATAACCTCTTTGATAGTTGTGGTTCCTTGCTTGAGCATGTTGTACATTTCCAGTGTTATGAGTTTAGACTCGTACATATCTTCAGCTGTAATGCGTCGGCGGACAAAGTCATAAGAATACATCTCCTGCTGCCGAATAATCTCAGTTTTCTCAATGATCTCGATGATGATGATAATCATGCGCTCCTTGGATAGTCTTCCAGCTTGGAATTCCGCCATCAGCCTCTCTCTCTCTTCTTGGGGGAGGAGGTCTGAGTGCATGAGCTCCCAGATGGTCATTGAAGATCCTGCCATGCTGCCAGCTGGAATGTCCACTGTTGTCTCTTCAAAAACTTTCTTCGTTTCCGCTTCACTGTACGCTTTACTAGTTTCGGCTGCTGCAGGTTTAGCAACTTTCTTCAAGGGAAGCAGAGTTAGGCCTGTTTCCGGATCCTTGATGCATCTGTCTTTGAGTTGCAAGTAAGTCAAGTTCTCGTGAGTATTGGGATCGAAGAATCCTTTAGTGTCATCGGTGGGATCAGATAGTATCTTGTTCATTGCTTCATCAAAGTAACCTCGTTTATAGGCCACTTCCACTGGGACTCGGTGACTGTGAACAGGGTCAACTATCCCTCCAGTGGCGATCTGAGCTTCCAAAATGCGTATTCCATGGTCCCTGAGAATTAAACCTTTTTGCATGGCTTCAAAGACAGAGACAGTGTTTCCAGAGTAAGGGTCTTTGTACCCCGTAACAGCTTTTTCGGCAGACAAAAGCTTTTCATGCAGTTCTGGTCCAACGACTCCAGCTTTAACGGCCTCATTAACATAGAATTTCTGGTTCTTCACTGGGTCAATTATAAAGCCAGTGGCCGCTTGTGCCTCTAGGAGAACCAGAGCAGTGCCGGGCCTCAGAAAATCCCTCTTCATGGCTTGGTAGATGTTCATTTTCATCTTGTTCTCCTCTATATACACTCCAGCTATGCAGTCGCTGCCCTGGAGATATCTCTTGACAGAGTCGGTCTCTGAGATATCCTTCACCGACTTCTTCCCTTCTTTTAGTTGCTCAAACTGGGTCTTATCAATAATATTGGCCTCCAGAAGTTCATTAGCGGGAACTGGAGCCCTGAGACCTGTGAAAGTGAGGCGCTGCTGTTTCTTGGTCTCCGTTTCCTCCACAATGGTGATCATGATTTTGATGATCTTCTCAATGGTGACTTTCCCGGTCTTGTACTGGCGAAGGAGCTCCCTTCTCTGCTCTTCAGTAAAATATTCTGAATGGATTAGCTCCCACAGGGTCATTGTCCTTCCTTTGAAGGAGCCAACAGGGACTTCAACAGTAGCTTTATCGAAGGCTTCTTTGGCCTGAGAGTCAGTGTAAACTTCTTCCAGTTGAGACTGTATGGCTTGTTCAGAGAGGGGTAGTAACAAGTGGCCACTTTTCTTGTCTAACTTACACTTCTTCTGCAGTTGTGCATATGAGAGGTTTTCTTGGCTGTTTGGATCGTAGAAGCCGGTGTTTTCATCCACTGGCTCAGACAGGATCTTAGTCGTCTCCTCATCCAGGTGACCTCTCTTGTAAGCAATCTCAAGTGGGAGCCGGTGGCTGTTCACTGGGTCTATAATGCCACCCGTGGCCAGCTGTGCATCTAAGAGGCGGATGCCACTGTCCTTTGGTATCAGCCCCTTCTGAAGAGCCTGGAATAGGGACAGCGTCTGTCCAGTGTAGGGATCTTTGTAGCCCGTGACGGCTTTCTCTGCAGACAGTAACTTTTCATGGTATTCTGGGCCAACAATTCCAGCTTTTACAGCCTCGTCTACTGGGAGCAGCTCTCTGCGGAGCGGGTCAATGATGAATCCAGTACCAGCCTGAGCTTCAAGCAGATTGAGGGCTGTGGCTGGCTTCAGAAGATTCTTCCTTATAGCATCATACAAGGTTAGCTTCTCGCCAGATTTCTCTAGCTGAACTCCAGCTATGGCTGTGCTTCCAGTCAGATATCTTTTGACGGCATCTACCTCTGAGAGCTCCTTTACAGACTTCTTGCCTTGGTGGAGCTGGTTGAACAGGTCATTGTCTATGATCTTGCTATCTACCAGTTCTACTGCCGGGACGGCACTTCTTAGACCATCAAAGCACATCTGCTTCTTCTTTTCATTTTCTTCAACCACGGTGATGATGATTTTGATAATTTTTTCCACAGTGATTTTGCCCGTTTTGTACTGTCGTAGTAATTCACGCCTCTGCTCTTCAGTGAAATATTCAGAGTTAATGATTTCCCAGATGGTGACACTTTTTCCTTGGAACTTGCCGAATGGAACGGATACGGTGGCTTTCTTGAAGACGTCTTTGGCTTCCGAATCAGTGTAGACAAGTTCTCCTTTTCCAGCTTTATCAGTCAGTGGTAAAAGACACAGCTTTGTCTCTGGGTCGATCACACATCTCTCCATAAGCTGCAGGTAGGTGAGATTTTCTTGTGTGTTAGGATCAAAGAAACCTTTTGTGTCATCTGTAGGATCTGATAAGATCTTACTCATTTCTTCATCAAAGTAGCCTCGTTTATAAGCAACATCCAGAGGTAGGCGATGACTGTTAACCGGATCCACGATACCTCCGGTGGCAATCTGGGCTTCTAGGAGTCTGATTCCATGGTCCTTCACAATTAAGTCCTTTTTCATTGCCTGGAAGAGGGAGATCTTCTCTCCAGTGTAAGGATCCTTGTAGCCGGTGATGGCCCTCTCTGCGGACAGCATCTTATTGTGCATTTCAGGGCCAATTACATCTTCTTTCACTGCCTCACTGACTGTCAGTTTCTTGTTCCTCACTGGGTCGATGATATAGCCAGAGGCGGCCTGGGCTTCTAGTAGGATGAGTGCAGTGCCAGGCGTGACCAGCTTCTTCTTCATGGCATTGTAGATGCTGATCTTTTCATTGCTGGGTTTGAGTAGTAGTCCGGCGATGCTGCTCTTTCCTTGGAGGTATTTTTTGATGTCTTCACGCTGCGAGATGTCATCTACAGTGACTTGTCTTTTGGACAGCTTGTCCAGCACCTCTTTGCTCAGAATACCAGCCTCATACAGTTTGTTGGCTGATACCTTCTGTCTTAAACCATCAAATGCATTTTCTTGTTCACCATTTTCAATGGACCCGTCCACGGAATCTCTTCCATTGGCCACGGTTCGGGTCTGGGTTATGATAGTTTCTTTGTGTATCAGAATCTCTTTGGTTTTCTCCAAGGCTATTCTGTGTTCCTGCTCCAGTTGTTCTAACCTTTCCCTAAGTTTTCGGTTTTCTTCCTCAAGAAGTCTCTCTTGTTCAAGCCTCTTTTTATCCAGCAGCTGCAGCTCTTCTTGCTTTTGCCGCACCTTGTCCTCTGCATCGAGCTGCCTCTTGACAGCATCATCCATGCTGATCTGCAAGAGCCGCTTCTCTTCCTCCAGCTGCTGGAGCTGACGCTCTTTTTCAGCTTTCAGTTTTTGGGCTTTGTTGACCTCTTGGTCAAAAAGTTTTTCCAGTTTGGCCTTCTCTTCTTCAATGTACTTTTCTTTCTGGATCAAGATTTGCTTCTCGGACAGGAATGTGGACTGGAGTGTCTGGGTTTCTTGTCGTAGTTGTTCCCGTTGAGCTTTTTCCATCTATAAAAAAAACACATCCGAATGAGAAAAAAAATTGATGCAATAGACAATTTATTACTGAATTGTAAGAACATCATAGCACAAGCCCAATGGATAATAGGACTTCCACATCAGAGTTTGGAAGGGTTATCTACTCCCCATAATCCCATATAATGATGAGGTTTATGTACTGCACAGTCTATTATGGGGGTCACTTATTTTACAACTTGCAGTCATAACCTTTGCTAAATAAGCTGAAGGGGCGCATCATAGGCCATAACCACCAATTACCAATTAAGTCTTTGCTTCCCCATAGATTTCCAGCAGCAAAAAAACTGGTTTATTAATAGTATATTGGGGGGTGGAAGCCAATGTCCGCTATTAATACTGTGACTATGTACAGCAAATGGAATGGCCAAAAATACAAAGTATGAAAATAAATATAATTCAGATGAGGGGCTTAGTGCTACTAATAGAAATAGCGGGGTACCTCTTCAGACTTCCGCTGCAGCAGGTCTGCCTCCTTCTTTAGCTTCTCTTTCTCGTTCTCCAGATCAGCGATGGCTTTCCGCAGATCCTCCGCCTCCTTGTCACTTTGCTGTCTTTGTATTTCGAGGGTTTGCACCACGGTCATCTTCTCTTTGGTTGACAATTCTGTTTTGTGTAACCTCTCACTTATTTCTTCAGCTTGTTTCCTAAACTTTTTGGCGTCTTCTTCAGCTTTGGATTGGGCTTTGCTCATTTCAACCACCTGTAATTTAAGGCGTTCGGCTTCAGCGCTGATGTCGAGCTGTCGGCGGCGTTCGGCCTCCAGTGTCTTTTGGAAGCCCTCAGTCTCTTGGGCAAGTTGCTGCTGCATCTGCTCCTTGTCTTCTTGGAGTTTCTTCGCTTGCTCCATGGCCAGTTCCTTCTGTTTCTGCAGCATCTCGGCTTCTGCCTTCAGACGGGTGGCTTCTTGAACTGCTTGCATTTTCTCCTTCAGCATCTTTTCAGCCAAGGCTCTCTGTTCATTGAGGTCATCCTCTGCAATCTTCCTTAAACGTGCAGCCTCCTGGGCCTCAATGCTAAGACGGGCAGCCTCTTCTGCTACCTGTTTCATCTTCTCAGCTTCTTCAGCCAGGAATTTTTGTGTGTTGTCTTTGTCTTTTGTTATAAGCATCTTGTTCTCCTCTTCGATACGGATCTTCAGTTTTACCAGCTCTTCCATTTGTATTTTAACTTTGAATAACTCATCCTCCACTAGTTTCTTCTGCCTCAGGGACTCGGTCACTTCCTCTTTTAGACGTCCTAACTCATCATCTAGGATGGCTTTCTGGTGGTCAGTTTCCTCCAGTTGGAGTTTCACTTTTGTCAATTCGTTTTCTACTTGTTCTTTCTGTCTGATAGTTTTTTCAGCAAATTTCTTATGTTTTTCCATTTCAGCATCTGCCAGCTGCTTGAGCTTGAGGGCTGCCTGCTCAGCCTGAGCCCTCTTTGCAGCCTCTAGTTCTGCCTCTTTGCGGATCTTTTCAGCATCTTCCTGGGCCTGGGCCTTCGCCTGGGCTTCTTCTTCTGCCTTCTGCTTCAGGCGGTCTGCCTCCTCTGCCTGCTGGCGTGAGAGAGCCGCTTCATGTTCGGCCTTCATCTTTGCCCTCTCAGCATCTTCAGCTGCCCGTTTGGCCTTCTCGGCTTCTTCCTTAAGCTTGTCGAGGATGCTCTGCTCCTGGATTCTAGTTTGCATCATCTCCTGCTCTTTTTGTTGTACAACGGCCATATACGCTTTTTCTTCTGCAGCTATTTTGTTCCTGGCAGCTTCTTGAGCAAGTTCAATTTGCCTTTCAGCCTCTTTTTCAGCAAGCTCCTTCTGCTTTCTGGCTTCTTCAGCCTTGGCCTTCAGTCTCTCGACTTCTTCAAGGGCTAATTTCCTCTGCCTTGCTGCCTCCTGCTCTGCAGCTATGATCTTCTTGACCTTCTCTTCAGCCTCTTTACGTCTAGCCTCCTCTTCTAGAGCCATCTTCCTTTGCATTTCTGCTTCTTGCTCTGCTTTTTCTTTGCTTTTCTGTGTTTCGTCTGCAATGTTTTTCAGCTTTTGAAGTTCTAGCTCTAAGTCAGATTTTCCAACAGAGGCCTTCTCAAAGTGGATTTTCAGAATTCGTATCTCTTCTTCAATGACTCTCCTTTGCTTCAGAGTCTCGTCCACAATGTTCTTCTGCCTTTCCAGCTCGCTATCGGAGGACTGTTTAAGCAGCTGGATTTTTTCTTCGATGTCTTGCTTGTGCTGAGCGGCTTGCTCCTCCAGTAGCTTTCGCTGGTACGCTTCATCTTCTGCTAATCTACGGAGACGCTCGTTTTCAGCTTCTTTTTCCTTTAGGGCGATCTCAGCCTCTGTCTTTAACCGCGTGGCCTCATTGATGGCAGCCAGCTTTTCTTTTAAGATCCTTTCTGCTTCTGCTCTCTGTCGTGTGGCATCTTCTTCTGCCAGCTGTCTTTGCCTCTTGGCTTCTTCGGAGAGAGCCCGCAGCCTGGCAGCTTCTTCTGCAAGCTCTCGTAATTTGTTTGCTTCTTCTTCCAACATTTGCTTAGACTTCTCACTTGCAGAGCGAGACTCCTCTTCTGCTTTGGATTTGGCCTTTAAGAGTATCTCCATTTCAGCGCGAACCTTGGCAAGTTCCTCCTCAAGTCCTCTCCTTTTCTGGATAGCTTCATTGACTTCATTCTTGAGGCGGAAGAGATCTTCTTCTAATACAATGCGTTGCTGTTCTCCACTTTCCACCTCTGCCTTTAACCGTATTAGCTCTTGTTCGGCAGACAGTTTGTGAGAGGCTGTGTCTTCAGCCAGCTTTCTCTGTTTCTCCAGCTCCTCCTCTGCCAGTTCCTTCTGGCGCAGAGCGGACTCCTCTGCTTTGACTCTCTTGCGGGCCTCTCTCTCTGCATCTTCTTTCTGTTTCTCGGCTTCTTCTTGTGCCAGAGTTTTCTTGTGGGCAACTTCTTCTGCTTGCAGTCTTAGCCTCAGAGCTTCATTTGCTTTCTGCCTCCATTTTTCTAATTCTCGCTCAGCCTCCTCCCTGGCATTTTCGGCCTCTAGCTGCTGCTTCTTAAGACGTTCAGCCTCTTCTTGCAGGTGAGTGACGGTGATGTGCTCCTGTTGCAGGGACATTTCAAGTTGGGTGGTCTTCTCCAGGAATGACATGCGTTTGCTCTGTAGCTCAGCTTCGGCACTCTGTTGGGCCATGTCATGAGCTTGTCTGATCTGTCTCTCTTTCTCAAGCTCCGCTTGTTTCATCCTCCTCTCAGCCTCCTCAGCTTGAAGCCTCAGTTTCTCGAGGTCATCAAGAGCTTTCTGCTTCTCTCTGGCTGCGTCTTTCTCAGCCTGAATCTTACGCTGTAGCTCATCTTCGGCCTCCCGTTTCTTTTGGGCCTCCTCCTTGACCTGTTTTCGTAGACGTTCAGCCTCGTCCTGTGCCAGCTTCTTCTGCCTCTCTGCCTCCTCTGCTCTGGCCCTCAAGGCCTTTAGCTCATCTTCGGCACCGGTCTTTTGTTTCTGGCTGGTCTCCAGCTGCAGTCGGATGATCCTGATCTCCTCTTCCACTTTTTTGCGGTTGTACTCGGCTTCTTCAATCAGTTTGACCTTGGCCTTGATCTCGGTTTCAGAGTTTTGCTTCATTTGGTGCAGCTCTTGCTGAATGTTCTTCTTCTGCTGCTCCGCATCTACAGCGACCACCTCCCTCTTGGTGACCTCTTCTTGCATGTTCAGCCGCAGCTCTAGGGCCTCTCTCTCTGCCAGGGCTTTGGCCTGAGCATGGGCCTCAGCTAGCTGCCTCTGTTTCTCGAGCTGGGCCTCCACCTCTGCCAGTTTCTTCCTCTCCTCTTCCTTCAGTTTCTCTGCCGCTCTCTGAAGGAGGGTGGGACGGGGAACAGAGGGAGGACGGGTGAGGGCAGGTAGAGAGGGGCAATGGAGACAAAAAAAGAAAAAGAAAAAGGAAAAATAAAACAGATGGAAAAAATAATCATATGCTCATATGGTCAAAAGCAAAACATAAGTAAGAACAATGACTGAGGACAGAGGGATGAGAGGATGTATGTGGGGTGGCACATGTACCCGACACCTTGTGGGGAGCTAGAAAATATAAAGTTACAGTAAAATATCTTCCCCGAGTCACAAGCTCCACATTCACTGCACACAAGCAGCTGCATGACATCTGGTGGCACCGTGGGCGATGCGTATAGTATACTGGTCATGTGTATAATGCTAGATAGAAGAGGCACACAATGTATACGGATTATCCGCACACTTTTACAGACACATAAGATCTCTGTATATTACACTGAGGCCGTGCACTGTATACTGGTGATAATAATGGAAATCTATGTATTATACTGAGCACGAGTAGCAGCAGGATGAGATGAACATGTACTGGAGGGGTGCGCTTGGCCTGGTCGCCATTCCCATGGTGATATTATCTATGTAGATCTAGTGTATATATTCTTTGTGCAGGCTTATTAGAGTCTTTTTCCACCTGTACTGATCACAATGTCAGCCTCATACCTCCTCTTCCTCCAGGCGGCGCAGTGTCTCTGTGATGAATTTGATATACTGGCTGGTCAGGGTGGTGAGCTCACTGTACTTGGTGCGGAGCTCCACATACTACAAGAAAGCAAAGAGACAGTCAGACTCCACAGCTCCCCCAAGACAGGGCAACTGCCCCTTTAAGGAGTTACAGGGTCCCCTCACCTCCTGGATGATATTATCAGAAGTGGACTGCACTTTGGGCTTCTTGATAGGAGAGGCCACCGGCTCCACTTGAGCTTTATATGTCACCAGCTGCAGCTCAAAGTCCTGGAACATACAAGAGGAAACAGTCAGCAATGGCTGGAAATAATTCAACATATGGTCATCCACAAGTGTCTGCAGACTTCCAAAAATAACAAGTCACTGTGTACATACATGACATTACTTATCCTGTACTGATCCTGA
>WNYA01005276.1:0-15590 GCA_019512145.1 Engystomops pustulosus
ATTGCAGCTCAAAACACAATAGCAAGAAACTTATAGATCACAATTACTAATAATCAGAAGTATGATCAGTTTTTCCACGCTACCTCTTTCTACTATTATTAAAATAACTTTTATTGATCAATACAAACTTTTCTAATGATGCAGGAAATTGCTCACTTTGCAAATATATTCCTTCATTTAGGGTGGTCTAGGTGGTATTTTGGATTCGTTGTGCGACCTGGTAAGACGACATCCCTTTCTCCTATGTATATTTTTTCATTAACATTGAAAAAAATTACAGATAAATACTGGTAAATGTATGGATGAAATATGCCTAGAATAGTAATCAGCTTCAGATGGATGAGCACCCAACACCCATCACCCCATCTCAGCAGCAAAGAGGAAGATGACAGGAAGCAGACAGCGCTGTTCTCCTTGTAGTGGAAAAAAACTTTTACCCCTCAAAAGGAGGGGAGAAAAAGGACCAACTGGGGAGCCATGTGGTCACAGGGGGAGGTGGGGAGTGTGGCTACAGGGAGAGGCAGGCAGTGTGTCTACAGGGGGAGGAGGGGCAGTGTGGCTACAGGGGGAGGGGAGCAGTGTAACTATGCAGGGTTATGGGGGCAGTGTGTCTACAGGGGGAGGGGGGCAGTATGGCTATGTAGGGCAGAGGGCAGTGTGGCTACTGGAGGGCGACCCACAAAGGGGCCCACTAAGTCTCTGTCGCCCAGGGGCCTACTAAAACCTGGAGCCGGCATTCCCCTTATGATGTTAACACAATAACAATCATTTTAAACCTTTACAATTATACTTAGTTTTATTGCTGTTTTTGCTCCTATCACTCCCTGGGCTGGTCCAGGGATTCCAGGGTGTGGGCGGGGACTCTCTAAGCAGACACCTCATGATCCCTTTAGTGCTGTGTGGGGACAATGTAGTTATATTACCAGGGTACAGGTGTATATACACTTTCATCTGGCTTCTGACTAACACACTGACACATAAAAATATAGATGAGACAGATCAGAGATGAGATACATGAGATGCCGATTATACAGAGACAGAGGCTAACAGACTTTTACACTGTCAGCTCTGCTACATCTCTCACAGACATGTGCCTGCCTCCCCCTTCCCCCGGATAACTTATCTGCATGGAGTTTGTAGTTTGCAGCTTCTCTGTCCTCACCATGTGGTGCTGGCAGGAAGTGAGTCAGTGAGTGTCTATGAGCTCCGTGCAGTGCTGCAGGGGGCATGGCTACAGGCTCAGAGAAGAGAAAGACAGAAACTCTGCTCCGGGCATCACACAGGAATCCAAGATGGCGTCCCAGATCCTAATTCAGAGGTTACAGGGTCATGTCTAGGGGCAACTGAAATTGTTTACACCAGGACTGATAGCGACAGGTTGGAATTTTATCTGTGAAATGCAGTGAATTAGAAAATGTGTTATTTTGTTATCCTGAGTACATATAAGAAACTTGTCTTCGTTGGACTACCCCTTTAAGCGGAAAAGGGAGCTGATCTGCAATAACATGAAACAGCATGAGATGTGCAGTATAGGTTCATATTTTAAAACAGCAATGATATCAGTCATATTCTAAAATAATCCATGCTGTCCATTTGCTTCTAAAAAAAAAAATAGTATATTCACTTTAGTATTTAAAAGCAACTACGGAAATTCCAGATCTTTCTTCTGTTCCTTGTTAATAATATCTATTTATTTTAACAGTATGATGATGCTAGGACCTCTAATTGTTTGGAAACCTATGTGGATGTAAGTGTATACTCTATAACTTACTACATACCGTAGATAAAATGCATAAAATAGACATAGGTAACATTTACATACACATTTTCTTAGAAAATTTGTTGTAGGAATAGTTATAACTGAAAATTAGTTTCATTTTTAGAAACAGGAAGGTTTAGGCATCAAAGATATATTTTTTCTACAGGGGGAGGGGGGCAGTATGGCTATGTAGGGCGGAGGGCAGTATGGCTACTGGAGGGCGACCCACAAAGGGGCCCACTAAGTCTCTGTCGCCCAGGGGCCTACTAAAACCTGGAGCCGGCATGCCCCTTATGATGTTAACACAATAACAATCATTTTAAACCATTACAATTTTACTTAGTTTTATTGCTGTTTTAGCTCCTATCACTCCCTAGGCTGGTCCAGGGATTCCAGGGTGTGGGCGGGGACTCTCTAAGCAGACACCTCATGATCCCTTTAGTGCTGTGTGGGGACAATGTGGTTACATTATCAGGGTACAGGTGTATATATACTTTCATCTGGCTTCTGACACTGTACTAACACACTGACACATAGAAAGATAGATGAGACAGATCAGAGATGAGATACATGAGATGCCTATTATACAGAGGCATGACAGACAGAGGCTAACAGACTTTTACACTGTCAGCACTGCTACATCTCTCACAGACATGTGCCTGCCTCCCCCTACCCCAGGATAACTTATCTGCCTGGAGTTTGTAGTTTGCAGCTTCTCTGTCCTCACCATGTGGTGCTGGCAGGAAGTGAGTCAGTGAGTGTCTTTGAGCTCCGTGCTGTGCTGTAGGGGGCGTGGCTACAGGCTCAGAGAAGAGAAAGACAGAAACTCTGCTCCGGGCATCACACAGGAATCCAAGATGGCGTCCCCGATCCTAATTCAGAAGTTACAGGGTCAGGTCTAGGGGCAACTGAAATTGTTTACACCAGGACTGATAGGGACAGGTTGGAATTTTATCTGTGAAATGCTGTATTTTTGTTAATAACAGTGAATTAGAGAATGTGTTATTTTGTTATCCTGAGTACATATAAGAAACATGTCTTCGTGAGAATACCCCTTTAAGCGGAAAGGGAGCTGATCTGCAATAACCTGAAACAGCATGAGATGTGCAGCATAGTTTCATATTTTTAAAACAACAATCATAACAGTCATATTATAAAATCTTCCATGTTGTCCATTTGCTTCTATACAATTTGTATATTCACTTTAGTATCTAAAGGCAACTACAGAAATTCCAGATCTTTCTTCTGTTCCTTGTTAATAATATCTATTTATTTTAACAGTTGGAAAATGCTAGTACCTCTAAGTGTGTGGAAACCTATGTGGATGTAAGTGTTTACTCTATAACTTACTACATAGATAAAATGCATGAATAGACATGGACCACATTTACATACCCATTTTCCTAGAAAATGTGTTGCAGGAAATTAGTTTCATTTAGTTTAGGCATCAAACATATATTTTTTTTTTTTTGCAACCTTTAGATAAAAGGAATTTCTTTAATTTGTGCTACGGGGTGTTTGCTAGGAGTTTCCATTATGATCTTCTGTTATAGTTAGGACTTTCTATTAAACCTCAGTTCCCATTGACTAAGGGGACACAAGGGTCCCTTCCATCAAGCTTCTGTTATATATAATGGAAAAATAATGCTGCAGCCCACATTATTCTTTATAATAATGGAAGCATCATGGAAGGGACCTGATGAGAACTGATGGGAATGGAAGGACTTCTCTATACTTTCAGCATTCATCTAACTTTTTCTCTATCATTGCTGAAGAGCATATTGAATTCCCCTAGCAGGGGTGTGCTGTTCAATAACTGCATTCTTAACTCCTTAATGACCAGACTGTTGGGTTTTCAGGGGAGAACCCTGGGACTTGTGGTCCTTTCTCCAATGCTTCGGGGTGGTGCTAGCAGTGTTCTCCGTCCTCCTGCGCAACTTCACCTCTAATCCGCTATCAGCAGTCTCTGGTGTGCGCTCCGGACAGCGGCTGCTAAGACCTCGCGCTGTTTAGGGGTTGTGCAGCGGCTAGTCTATCCCAGGGTCACCTGATCTGGCCAGCCAACCACTGCTATCGACGTGTAAGGGTACCACGTCATGCTGGGTGGAGTGCAGAGTCTCCTGGCTTGTGATTGGCTCTGTTTCTGGCCGCCAAAAAGCAAAACGGCGGGAGCTGCCATTTTCTCGAGCGGGCGAAATACTCGTCCGAGCAACGAGCAGTTACGAGTACGCTAATGCTCGATCGAGCATCAAGCTCGGACGAGTATGTTCGCTCATCTCTAATGTTTACCCTTTTGCTTACTGATTTTGCTCTTGACATACCCTCTCGTTGTGACTCTGGCTGGTTTTAATACACCTTTTGGACACTCTGAATACCTGGTTATGCCCTTTGGTTTGAGTAATGCTCCAACGTTTTTTCAAGGGTTTATGAACTCCATCTTTCATGATTACATTAGTGTGTTTATGGTGGTGTATCTTGACGATATTTAGATTTTTCTCTCCTGACTTGGTTTCATGCCAGCAGAATCTTCGCCAGGTACTTACCCGGTTACGCAAAAAACACCTCTTTGCTAAGCTAGAAAAGTGTGGGGTTTTTTGTGTCTGGAAGGTTTCCTTCTTAGGTTATGTTGTTACTCCCTCTGATGTACAGATGGATCCGAGTAAGGTTCAGCCGCTCACTGACTGGGTTCGGCACTACCAATCTTAAGGCCTTACAAGGTTTTTGGGTTTCGCTAATTATTATCCGAACTTTATTAAGAACTTTTTCGTGATTGCCAAACCCCTCATGGATCTAACCCGGAAGGGTGCTGATCCGAGTAATTGGTCTCCTACCGTTTGCTCCGCGTTTGAAACACTAAAGCGGCTTTCTCGTCGGCTCCAGTTTGATTCAAACTTACCTCTCTCAACCCTTTGTTTTGGAGGTAGACGCCTCTGAGGTTGGAGTAGGTGCAGTGTTGTCTCAGGGGTCCTCCACTCTCACCAGACTCAGACCCTGTGCATATTTCTCTAGAAAGTTTTCTTCTTGTGAGAGGAATCACAAGAATCGGTAATCGAGAGTCTTTTGACACTTTTTGGAGGGAGCTCTTCATCCGATAACTGTGCTCACGGATCATAAGAACTTAGTATATTTGGATACGGCTAAGCGCTTGAACTCACGTCAGACTAGGTGGGCCTTGTTTTTCTCAACCTTTAATTTTGTGGTCACCTACCGACCTGGGTCAAAAAATGTGAAGGCTGATGCCTTCTCCTATAGCTTTGGGACACCTGAGCTTCCAGAGGCTACGGCCAGTAATATTTTGTCACCAGTTGTTGTGCTGGCAGCTGTCTCCTCCCACCTCTCCTCTCAAATTTTAGCAGGACAAAGATCTGCACCTAAAGACCTTTTGGAAGACAAATTATTCTTTCCTCTTTCCTGTCATTTGAGAGTGTTGGAGGAGACGCACTGCTCGGTATAGGCCGGTCATCCGGGAATGCGGGGTACCTTGGATCCCTTAAAGAGAAGTTATTGGTTGCCTCACATGACTAATGATGTGCGTGCATTCATCCAAGCCTGTTAGGTCTGTGCGTGGAGAAAAACTCCCAGGAGACGTCCTGAGGGGCCTCTTCTTCCGCTCCCAGTTCCTACCAGACCATGGTCAAAAGTCTCTATGGATTTTGTCACTGATCTGCCAGCATCTCAAGGGTACGCGGTGATTTGGGTGGTGGTGGATCATTTCTCTAAGATGGGACACTTTACTATATTAAAAAACTTGCCTTATGCTGAAGAGTTGGCTGAACTGTTTATACAAAATATTGTACGCCTCCATGGTATACCAGATGATATTTTGTCAGATTGGGGCGTAAAATTTGTCTCCAAGTTTTGGCGACGATTTTGTTTTTAGACTGGAAGTGAATTTGCCGTTCTTGTTGGTGTTTCACCCGGAGACTAATGGTCAGTCCGAGAGAATGAATCAGGAGACGATTCAATATCTGGGACTCTTTGTCTCAGACAGTCAGGACCAGTGGGTGAAATTTCTTCAGTTGGCAGAATTTGCTATTAATAACCACTGGGAAGCTTTCTCTAAGGCTATGAGGCACAAAGATCCGGCAAGGGTAACAGGAAGAGGCAGGCCTATGAAGAACTGGGCAATATGGCCAGCGCCAATTAATGGCGCGCTGGGCCTTTAAATTTGGAGAAGGTGCCGCGCGCGTCCCCGACTGCTAGAGCGCGCGCGGCACAGCGGAGGGGAGCGAGCCAGGAGCCGGGACGGGTGAGATGCGCTGGCGGCGCGCTGGCGGGGGCAGGGCGGCACGGGTGAGCCCGCGACCCGCGATGTGGGTCGCGGGACCACCCGTGACAAGGAATTTTTGTAATTTGTGCTAGAGGGTTGTTGGACAAGGTTCACACCTCTGCTAGGGGTTTCCTTTATGCTCTTCTGTTATAGTTAGGACTTTTCATTAACCCTTAATTCCCATTGACCAAGGCGACACAAGGGTCCCTTCCATCAAGCTTCTGTTATATATAATGGAAAAATAACCCTGCAGCCCACATATTCTTTATAATAACAGAAACATCATGGAAAGGACCTGATGAGAACTGATGGGAATGGAAGGACTTCTCTATACTTTCAGCATTCATCTTTTTCTCTATCATTGCTGAAGAGCATATTGAATTCCCCTAGCAGGGGTGTGCAGTTCAATAACTGCCTTCTTAACTCCTTAATGACCGGATTGTCAGATTTGCAGGGGAGAACTCTGGGACTTCTGGTCCTTCCTCCGATGCTTCTGGTGGTGCTAGCAGCGTTCTCCGACCTCCTACGCGACTCCACCTCTCATCCGCTACCAGCGGTCTCTGCCTTGTGCTCCGAGCAGCGGCTGCTAAGACCTCACTCTGTTTAGGGTTTGTGTTCTGGACTGCTGGGAGTTGTGGTACCTCTGCATGGTGTCTGCGAGTGTGCTTTGTTGTTCTGCACCATGAGGTGTTAATTCCCAGTTGTCCAGCTCCTATCAGGTTCTGGAGGTGGGGTTCTGGGTGTATAAATTGCAGCTTCACTAGTCACCTGTGCCAGTGTTTGAATTCCCTTCATCACTTGCTCTCTGCTATGGGTTTGACCTGCTCTTGTACTGTCTTGTTGTGATCTTGGTTAGTTTTTGACGTTGACCCTTTTGCTTACTGATTTTGCGCTTCATGTACCATCTCATTGTGACTCCGACTGGTTTACTACTCTTTTGTGTTTTATGTTTGTTAGTGTGTTCATGTTGTTCCCTTCCAGCACTTAACTAGTGTATTCCGAGTTTTCAAGAAGTCGCCCCACGATTTAGCATGGGGGGGGGGCGGCTATGGGAAGGGACAGAGGTTGGGACAAGCTCAGGGCACACTATCCCCTGTCTTCTGTGTCACCCAACCCTAACACAGGCCCTTTTTCGATTTTGCATTTCCATTTTTCACTCCCCACTTTTCGTACACAATGGGGCACATTTACTTACCCGGGCCTGATGCGATTTGTGAAATTTGTAAAATGTAATAAAACAAATTAAACCTATTTATATTTGATATCCTCTTGATCGTACCGAACCAAAGAATAAAGTAGACATATCACAGTAAAAGTCCTAAAAACTGAGTCCACAAGAAAGTGACACAAATGCATTTTTTCACCAATTTCACCACATTTGGAATTTTTTTCCAGCTTCCCTGTACTGGAATAATAAATAACGTCAATGAGAAGAAAAAAAAAATTTACGCACCTTCAAAAATCTATAGCTTTTTAATTTTTTCGTGTACAGAGCTGTATGAGGAAAAAAAAAATGAAAAAGTTATAGATTTTTTGAAGGTGCAAAGCAAAAAAAGCCTGCATCCCTAAGGGGTTAAGGAAATGTGGAGTTCATCCATGGGGGTTGGTTAATGAGATGTCTCCTGTCTCTTAATTTTGTCCAGTATGGATATGATCTCCCTTTTGAGGTGAGAACTATGGGTGATCAATATGCTATGGTGGTTATGTTTATGTACCTCCCAGGCAATGCACAGGTCAATGCCCTACAAAGAGGTCCTGGCAAATGTGTCCAAAGTCTCCCGTAATTTACTCTACGACTAGTGCGTCCTCCAAGAGTGACATGTTCCAAAGAAGTAGCCCAATCGTCCAATATGCAGCAAACACCCACCTTGTATGGAGAGGGCTCAGCCTGTGAGCCCTCTCCATACACCCGCAGGTAAGATGTTAAAGGAAATCTACCATCAAAATCAAGCATGACAAACCAGGGAAACTTACTCATAGATCCAGGTACTGTGACTGTGGTTATCTTCTAATATTTGTTATCTATGGCCTCCTTTCTTCTAAAATCAACTTTTAAAATTACTCTATATATAGAAGTATAAGCCATATAGAAGTATAAGCCAACCTGAGTATAAGACCGAGGCCCCTAATTTTACCACCAAAAACTGGGAAAATCTATTGACTTGAGTATAAGCCAAGGGTGGGAAATGCACTGGTCATGGCCTCTCAGTATATAGCCAGCAAGCCCCCAGTAGTATGTACCTAGCCAGCCAGCCCCCAGTAGTATGTACCTAGCCAGCCAGCCCCCAGTAGTATGTGCCTAGCCAGCTAGCCCCAAGTAGTATATACCTAGCCGGCCAGCCCCAAGTAGTATATACCTAGCCGGCCAGCCCCCAGTATTAAATACCTAGCTGGCCAGCACCCAGTAGTATATAACTAGCCGGCCAGCTCCCAGTAGTGCATAGCTAGACAGCCCCCGGTATATATACCTAGACAGCCCCATTTAGTAAACAGCCTGCCAGCCCCCTTTAGTATACAGTATATATCTTCTCTCTGCTGTAACAGCTCTGCCGGCCGGCGCACACTATGATGCGGTGGTGTTGCCACTTATTACGCCATCCATGCGCTCTGCTGGCTCTTACAGCAGAGTGAAGAAAGAAGAGGAGCCGCGGGGTCGGGAGTATCGGGAAGCTGTCCCGAGCATCGGGAGCGCCGGAAGGTGAGTATGTAAGTTTTTTTTTTATAGACTTGTGTATAAGCCGAGGTCTGCTTTTTAGCACATGTTTTGTGCTCAAAAACTCGGCATACGGTATGCTTATAAGCCTGGAAGGTTACTGGGCTTTTCCCAGGGCCGCTCAGTGCTGCAGATTTACAGGATGTTACACTGTCTCTTCCTGCCTCTGTGCTCCCACTCGGCGCTTCTACTCCCTCTGCCTGATGTAATCGCACTGCAGCACATGAATTTCCGGCACACAATGGGAATGGGAATTGTAACAGCCTATGAATCTGCAGCACTTAAAGGGCTCTTTGTGCTCATCAGCATAATAAAAGTGCTCTGGTTTATCGTAAAGGATTTTAATGGTAGATTTTTTTTTAAGCACTACAATGACACAGTGTGGAGTCTGCACTTATTGGTAAAGCTTTTTGTAGGCTTCGTTCCTAACTTTACAACTTACACTGATAAAGTCTTTCATTTTAGAGCAAGGCTGAAGATGTAGTTGATAACTTGAAAAGACTCATCTCTGCGGTAAGAATAAGTAGATCATTGAATTGTTTGCTAATAAAATTGTAATGAAACTGTATTTACTGATACCATCAGGGCCACTTCTAGGAAGTTTGGGGCCCTTGAATGGCCCTTGAACAGTCAGCTTCTGATGTGACCACAAGTTTTCACACATAGGGCAACTCATCTCCTTGGCATGGACTGCATTCACACACGGCATTTGAATTGTGTTTTGAAAAGCAATGCAGTGGCTGTGGGGAGATGTTTGGTCCAATTCCACATGCATTTACACCTAATCTCTTGCAATCGGGAACAAAGACCACATATTTGCATATAAACAAGACACATCATGCAGTAAGATAAAAAGGTAGCACAAAGCTCTTCCCTGCAGCCTTATGAATTGCATTTCAAAAACACATTTCAAACCTGTACATGCACACAGTTTCGGATCTCTGAGTTCTGTTTATATTTTTAAAATCTTTATATTTTAACTAGATTTTACTTAGACCTGTGCTCTGGAATTACATCATGATACAATAAGGAGACGTTTACATGTTCAGTTTACATTGTGTATATATGGTGTTTGCGTACGCTAAACACAATGATAACGCAATGTAAATGCTATGTGTAAAGGCTGTAATACAAGTTATTCACTAATACGGCACACAGTTGCTTCCATACATTCATAGTATATAAGGTTTCAAAAAAATGCAGGTCCATCAAATCCAACCTATAAGAATTCCCTTGTAGTGGAGGCAGAAGTTTTCCCTATAGATCCAAACCTCTTCCATTTAATGAAGGATGCATGGACTTCAAAGAAGGGGACATGCGGGGAGGAGGAGGCTCAGGAAGCAGACAGTTACTGATTTCCATCCTGTGATCCCTGCAGACATGAAGTCTAGGAGACCCTTTACTTTTTGTCCAACTGCCGCAGGAGAGGGAGAGTGGGCACAGGAGGTTTCTGCATTATGAGCTCTGATGTGACCCGGCAGACAATAGAGCTGGGAGCAGAGCTTCCCCTCCCTCACTGACCCGACTGCTAGGGAAGTAGTGATGGGTCGTTCATGAGAGAGCCGGCACAAAAAGCCGGCTCTTGTTTGTGAACAACCTGAGCCGGAACACCTCGCCCCTAAACGTCTCACGACGCCCCCTTTAACCCGATAATATCCGGTTAAAAGTGGAGTGGTGTAAAGCTCCCTAATATATATTTAATAAGGAGCCATTCAGGAGGCAGAAGAGCCGGCTCTTCTTAATGAGTGGAGCCTTATTATCCAGCTCACTAAGAAGAGCCAGAATTCCCATCACTATAGGGAAGCACAGCTCTTACAGTGTGTCTTCTATCCCTGTCCAGCGCCCCCCTGTGGTGCTGTCTGGTCTGGTTGCACATTCCTCCAGGTGGTACAAATGGCCATGACTACCATCATGTGTCTGTAACTACAACAGGAAAGATAATGCAGTCAGTGTAAGATAAAATTGCCCTGATGAAAAATCCTGGCAAATGTCATGGATACCAACCCATCATACCATTACAGTTTCCATTTGATGACTGTTTTCAGTTCATTCTAGGAGCTCAGATTTACCATTTTCCAGATTCCCCTGTAATTTTGATTAAACCAGTAAAATATTGGATCCTACAAGGCTCAATGCTTTCTTAAAGGTAGATCGATATGAGTAGAGTAAACCTATAACAAAATATACAAACATATAGTATAATTGGTATTTTAAAGTCCCACATTGCCTTCATGCCTACACTATATTTATGCATCTTTATACTGCATAGAATACAGAATAAAAGGTTTCTATGTTGTATTACTACTAATAAACTTGTCTAATGTCCTCAATCATGTATATGTATATCAATCAGAGGAAATGGTCTAGAACCATTAAGGACTCTTATTTATTAGCATCTTCATATAAAAGAGAACCTTCAGCTTGTAAAACATGGATAAACCTGCATAAACAAATCACAGAATTTACAGACACTTTATAACTAAAAGTGTTCCTAATGTTTTGTTTCTAAACAGTCAAAGACACTGGATGCTGAACTCCTAGTGGAAAGTATGGTAAGAAGCTGATTCTCTGTTTTATTCTCTTATGGGGATTATGTGGTTAATATATTATTGGTCTCTACCCAGTATGTCCTTCTACCACCCTAATTTAATCTTTTGCTGAACATTAAATATATATATGTTTCCATGAAAATAACATCTATCTTGAAAATATGTCCTAAAAACAACTCCTGTCAGGGCTCTTGCACATCGGCGCTGATGTTCAGCTTAAATTGTGCATCTGTTGCGTTTTGTCTCCGTTGTGTCTCCACTTTTCTTCGGTTTCGTCTCCGTGATGCAACAGTTTTGTCTCTGTGTCCACATAAAAAAACTGAAGGTGTAACATTGCTCTGAAAACATCACACCTGGTTTTTCAGCCTCATCACTGAAAAAAAAATTGATGTTTCATTTGTTTTCTTGTGGATCCATAGACTTCTATTGCCTTCCGTGAAAAAAATAGGACAAATTTCATAATTCTTTTCCACGGACAGCGGATCAGTGAAAATATAAGCCAATGTAAAAATACCCATGGAAATCAATGGCTTTGTGAGGGAATCACAGAAATCACTGAACCACGGATTTGAAAAACAACGCCATTGTGAAAGAACTCTTACAGAGGGCTAACTTCAAACAGTGATGTCTACTGAACCTTGGTGCTTAGAAACACAGTTCTGACATCATTTTAAAGCAGGGAATTTCCCCTCAAATTTCGCACAGGAGTTTTTAGGTGCCACAAAAATGGAGATATTCACTTTTAAATTTACTGTCAGTATGGTGATTTTCATATAAATCTCCCATTCGCACTTTGTTTCTAGGTGCCACAGTGGAGATTACAGCTGTTTAAAATGTGACATTTCTAGCCTGTTCCAAGAAAGATCATTGATCCAACAAAAATAAAATTGTTAGGTCTTTGTAAAGTTTAAAACAGGCGCATATCTAAGGTGCACACAACAACCTATGCGTTTCGTCACTCATTTCTTACTCAAGGTAAAAAATAAATATGGATTTTTGGCGATGGAAAAATTAGGACAGAATTTTGAAAATAAGCCCTAACCCTAATATAATGGGGACATTGGGGACATTGATCATAGGCGTTTGATGGTGCCCCTGTCCCCTTGCAAGCACAAAATTTATCAGGCGGCTCCTGCTTCTAGCCTTGCGGGTGTAACCCCTATGATTGCTGCCGGTAAAGCTGTCGGCAGTGGTAAAAAAAACTTTGATCCACGTTCAACCTGGGTCTTTGTAAGACCTGAAACTGTGGGGCTCATTTAATAAGGGTCCGAACGGCGCATTCCGATTTGCACCGAATTGCCCCGGGATTTTGGCGCTCGCGATCGGATTGTGGCGCATTGGCGCCGGCTTGCATGCGACAGAAATCGGGGGGGGGGGGGGGGGGAGCATGGCCGTCAGACAACCTGACAGATTCGGACAAACTGCGGAATTTAAAAAAAGAATTGTGTTGCAATATCACATGGCGCCGGCTTGCATGCAATGGAAATCGGGGGGCGTGGCCGTCGGAAAACCCGACGGATTCGGAAAAAACATGGTATTTAAAAATAAATTGTGTTGCTTGACACGCACTTACATGCACCGGGAAGAAGATGGTGAACTCCGGCAGACCTCGGTGGACCTCAGCGCAGCAGCACCTGCTGGATATCGGGCGCACGACCCTAGTGAATCCCGTAAGGATGCGAATCCACGTCAGACAACGCACCGCGGGATCGCAAATGGACCGGGTAAGTAAATGAACCCCTGTATGTTTTCAGGCCATTGTAATAAATAATCAGTAAAACCCCATATACTGCCACACTGTGGCTACCTGGAGTTAAAGTAACCAAAGGGGTCTGAAAAGTAGAAAATAAATCAAAAAAGTGAAGAAAAAAATAAATAAATTCAAACCCCTTTACCTAGAACTGAAGTAAAAACAAATGAATAGTTAAAATCATAAACATGTTAGGTATCGCTGCGTCCCAATATGCCTGATCTATCAAAATATAATAGCAGTTATTCCCAGTGTTTAATCCCTATAACAGAAAATTGTGCCCAAATATCAGAAACAACACTTTTTCACTATTTTGCAACACAGGAAAAATGTTATAAAAAGTGATCAAAATATTATACATTCCCCATAATGGGGGACAATGAAAAAGTCACTAAACTCGCAAAAAACTACGTCTTACACAGCTCTGTACACCGAAGTATGAAAAAGTTATTAGCTCCAGAAGATGGCGAAAATTATAGTTTTTTTTTTTGTACAGGTTTTAATTATTTTAGTTTCATATGTTTTTATCAAAGTTTTAGTATTCTATTACAACAACCAACTTAAATAACAAGGAGAAGTCTGGTGAGCACAGTATGAGCAGCATATACATGTTACACACATTTCACGTATCATGGTAGCTAAACTAAGCTTTATTGTAAAGATATTGGGGCACATTTACTAGGGGTCCGAACGCCGCACTTTTGTCATGTTTTGCACCGAATTGCCCCAGGTTTTTGGTGCATGCGATTGGATTGTGGCGCATTGGCGCCGGCTTGCATGCAACAGAAATGGGGGGGGCATGGCGGACAAATTGTGGAATTAAAAAAAAGAATTGTGTTGCAAGATCAGCACTCAAATGTACCAGGAAGAAGCAGGTGAACTCCTGCGGACCTCGGCGCAGAAGCGACACATGCAGGAACTCGGGCGCACGATCTTAGTGAAACGCGTCGGACCTGAATCGGAAGAAAAGCATAGTTATGCTAATTAATTTTTAGAACAGTCATCCTATATATGCGTAGTTGTATATTTTTTTGTAGATTTTGTAAATAAATATATTTTAGATGTATTAATCTCTAATATTTTTAGTTGTATAATTGTAAACAGGGAAAGTTAGGGGTTTAAAGCCCCATTAAAGCGGTAAAAATAGATTAATGTTTTACCCATACATCCCACAAATTATTGAATGAACAGCTATGTCCACTTCCAGGAGCTATCGTTTGTTCATATCTATTTGTCATGTTTATGGAGTCCATCACCTCTTTCTTTCAAGTGGAGGTGAGGTTGATATCCAAAGTCTTAATTTAGCCATTGTAACAGTACATAGACAACAGAAGGTACTTGGGAGTACCAGGGAGAAAAGTCTCTGTGGGAAGAGTCCGTAAGGAGTAGGCTGTGGACCAGTGGACCCTCTGGACCACTGCGGGAGATGTAGCTGGTACTATCTGACACCCGGGACCGAAGTCTAATTGGCGCCTGGTCTTCACCAGAGCCCACCGCTTAGGAGGATGGTCTTGCTGTGGCGGGGTTCCACCAGGTCATTCCACGTGTGCGACTTGGCCTGTGGTGGCTGCCAGGGAAACAGGGATAGCAGGACACAGTCCAAGCTTGGGATGACAGCAGGAATACGGCTTGGAAGGATGAGCTGGAACTCATGGCAGGCAGCTGGCACACGACACAGGCAGACAGGAATGCAGAGAGGAGAGCTGGTGGCTTGGAGGCATCAAGCCGGATTAGCCAGCGCCAATCAAGAGGACGCTGGTCCTTTAAGGCTAGGAAAGCCAGCCTTGTCGTGAAGCAGGAGCATTTGAGAGGGCATCCTCTACACCTAGAGGAGAGGAGGTTCTACCATCACCATAGACAGGGGCCATTCTCTAAACCTAGAGGAGAGGAGGTTCTACCATCACCACCAGTGGCGTAACCAGGAGTGGCTGGGCCCCATGACGAACTTCTGCATGGGGCCTCGCTTCCCCTTAGGGAAAATTCACACGAACGTGTGCCCGCCATACTGTACCAGTGGCGTAACTAGGAGTGGCTGGGCCCCATGACGAACTTCTGCATGGGGCCTCCCTTCCCCTTAGGGAAAATTTACACGAACGTGTGCCCGCCATACTGTAGCACAGCGGGCACACGTCGGAAAAGATAGGACATGTCCTATCTTTTCCCCGGGTACAGAATGGTGCCACACCGTACCCCGCCGTGCGCCCATTGCTGGCCAATGGGGAACGTAATACCTTGAGAATGCTGTAGCTACACTGAAAGAGGCGTGGTTTTCCTTATCCCATCCTAGAAAACTTTGCATATTTTGACAGAATCCCTATAGTAAAGCATCCACGGCTATAAGACTCCACACGCCTACGTGGGGGACTTAATTGGCACCAGTGGCGTAACTAGGAGTGGCTGGGCCCCATGACGAACTTCTGCATGGGGCCTCCCTTCCCCTTAGGGAAAATTCACACGAACGTGTGCCCGCCATACTGTATCCCCGGGTACAGAATGGTGCCGCACCGTACCCCGCCGTGCGCCCATTGCTGGCCAATGGGGAACGTATA
>WNYA01005277.1:0-15590 GCA_019512145.1 Engystomops pustulosus
ATACATGTCACTGTCTATATAACCAGTCCTTATAACCAGGGAGTTGTACAGTAAATGTTCATTGTCCCATGGACCCCGGGGTTACATGCAGCTACTGGATGAACGTGTGATGGAGGTGCCTGGCCTTAGGGTTATGCTCCTCGTAGCCCGAGTAGTAGTACTGAGGGCTGTAATGGGCCATTGTTGGGAATACATAAGTGTTACGGATTTGTCATCCTTTGTTTCAGGATTGAGAAATACGAAGAATAAGCGACAAGATGGAAGATATCAGAATCCCTAAGGCTGAGAGGCATCATCCCCTGCTGTGGGTAAGTGGTTCCCTGCACGTAGAGGCAGACATAACACTTAAAGGGATCCTGTCACCTGTAAGGCCCCTCCTCTGCCCTCTCATCTAACGGTTTCTGCTGATACTTACCTGAGTGCTACACTCCAGCTTTGCAAACAGGAGCAATCACTGCATTCTCTATCCTTCTCTGATACTCCTCGCTCCTGGTGACATTTCCCCCAATCCAGGACCTTTTAAACATATCGTTCCTCCAGCCTTCCGCCACAGACCTCTCTAATCTACAACCTACCCACCTGACCCGCTCTCCACCACCTCCTTCGCCCTGACTCTCCGGAGCATTATGGAACGCACGTTTCATATGCCACAAAGTCACTGATGTTCATGACTTTCTCGGAAACTGTCTTCCCTGGGTGTGACAGAAACATGGCTCAATCCTTCGGACACTGCCTCCCCTGCTGCACTCTAATATGGTGGCCTCCGCTTTACCCACACTCCCGGCCTTGCAATAAACCTGGTGGAGGAGGAGGCATCCTCCTGTCTGACAACTGCCCCGTCAGCCTAATCCGACCTCTACCCTCTCTCACCTTTATCTCTTTGAAGTCCACTCCATCCGCATATATACTCCCTCTAATTTCTAAGTGACTCATCTACCGACCCCTTGGCCCTGCCACTGCTTTTATTGATCACTTTAATCCCCGACTTCTTTACTTTCTCTCCTCTGACACCCCTTCTATCATCATGGGGGACTTTAACATTCCCAATGACGTAGCTCATTCTCTTACCACTCTCACAGTGGTCCTTACAAGAGCCACACACTTGACCTAATCTTCACCCGCCTCTGTCCCCCATCCAATCTGTTGGACTCTACTCTCCTCCTATCCGACCACAACTTATTCACTTTCTCTTCCAAATCTGTTTTCAACCTTTCCTCCAGTCCACAGGTCTATACACCCACGTAGCAAACATCTAGATACCTGCAAACTCTCCGAGACTCTACCACCTCTCTCCTCAATATCCTCATGTAAGGAGGTAGAAACTGCTGCCACCTTCTACAAGCCCACAGTTTCTTCAGCCCTGGACTCTGTAACCCCCCTCACTCTCACTACAAGTGGACAACCAACCATTTGCATACAATCTTTCATCCTGGTGGTAGACGCCCTTTAAAAGGATATCTCCCCTCCAGGACACCAGGACTGTGGGGTCTTCTTATATGTGTTATCAACTATAATAATGATGCTAATGAGCCAGAATGACATTGGGTGCTGTAGCTTTACAAACTGTTACACTTTGCAGGTGCATTTCTCACTTTCACTGTGTGAAATTACAGCAGACTGAAGGAGCAGGGGTAGGGGAGACAGTGTAACAGCCCATGAAGTCAGAGGGGCTCTGGTAATGCCCCCAGAGCAACTCTGGCTCATTAGAATGATTTTAAAAGTTGTTTTAGAAGGAGCGAGGCCATGGATAACACATGTAAGAATATAACACAGTCCCGGTACCTGGATCTATGAGTAAGGTCGCTGGTTTATCAGGATGGATTTCCTTTAAGGGGGATCTATGGGAAAGATGGCCACCAACCTGATGTGGCAACAACTAAACCAGAGATCCTGTTGGTGGGTCCAATGCTGGTAGCAAGGTGTGTGGGCTGTGTTCCTGGACATTATACTGCCCCTGCCTCGTGTCCTGAATAGGGGCAGGAACTACAACCAAGTAACCCTTTATATCCCTCTGCTGTATTTTAGGGTCTACCTCGTGGGGAGCAACGCTACATGTTCAGTATCATCAGAGTCTACGACCCGGCGCCGGCGCGGAGAAGATTATACCGCAAACACAAGATCCTCTGCCTGAAGGCTCTGGCTCTATGAAGACTGCGGCCCCAGCCCTGAATAATCAAACACAGATACAGAAAAAAAAAAATCATTTAATCACCTTCCAAAACACAGGCAGCTTGTTACACCAAGGGGGCGTCATCCTGGCCCCCGAAATCATGACCTCTACTCTCACTCACAGACATCACAACTAAACTCACAAAAGTGCGTGTCCTGGCCCTGGAGACCCCCAATAAACAACCAGACCACAAGGCAATATATCTCTGGAAATCTACTGCGCGTCACATGGGGGGGTCTGACGGGGGCTCATCTATCCCCAAAGGGACCTCAGACACCCTACAGTATACATAGACCCCAAACATCCCATCTGCAGGGGTCCCCAGGTCATTAAGTCACGGCACTCATGTCTGAGGCACGACACGATGGCACGAAACTGCGGGGACCCCCGAGAATGGAGCCCAGTGCTCCCTAATGATCGGCGTCCTGCCCCCCCCCCCCCCCCATAACAGTGATGGTGAACCTCGCCGAGAGCCCAAATTACAGTCAACACGGCAGTAACTTATTGCTCCGCCCCCAACTTTCGTATTGGCGTCCGGAGGATGTTAATATGTTCGAAAGGAGAAATTAGGATTATAATTGTCGCTCCTCTCCAGGGTCCTCCCGATGACAGGCCCCAAAGCAGAAGCTGCAGTGATAATCCATAGCTTCCTCCTGCAGTCCCAGGAAGCCCATGATGCTTTGCTCTATAGTAGTGCTGAGCACGGCACATACTGGGCAGCCTGGGACTGCAGGAGGGGGCCTAGTGTCCTGTGCCCTCCATAGCCAGGGGCCATACACTGAGAACGGGGGAGACAGGGCATCATCCTCATTATAGGTAGGGGTCCCAGCAGTCAGGTGGAGGGGGGGGGGGGGGGAATCAAGCCACTCAAAAGGGACACCCTCTCTATGGTCTTTAAACATTGGTCCAAAAATATCCCCTGGAGACCCCTGGACTAGTGGTGACAGAGCTTTGTGGTGACTGCATTGAAGGGCACGGCCGGTATCACAGCTTCGCGGGAAGGATCAGTACCCCCATCATCCCTATACAGCCGGCCACTTCCACAAGCTCCAGTCCATGTTCCCTGAGGGGGTCCTGCTTCTAGGGTAGGATAAGCCTTGGGGGGAGGGGAGACACTACTACACGTGTGGACAGGAGTCAGTGTGCGTGTGTGCAGCGGTGGTCCATCAGTCCACGGCCTACAAAACATAAGCCCCTGCAAGATATCGCCCCCATCAGCCGATGTAAATGCGATGGAAGTCGTTCGCTCCAAATGCGGCGTTGCACTTCGGGCACTTGCGCTGCCGCGTGTCGTATCGCGTCTTCACGCACTCGAAGCAGAAGACGTGGAAGCACTTGGTTAAGACGGCGTCCATCTTACGGGAGTTACAGCAAGGGCATGTGAGCCGAGACTGCGGGGGACAAGAAGATGTATCATTAGGAGATCCAATACGACAATGGAGAAATGAGTCAACTGCTACCGGTCCTGAAAGAGAACCCGTCACCAGGTTATATCTCACTAAACTACCAGTCACGCAGCTCGAGGATGAAATGTCCTTTCTAAATTCCCTCTTATGTGTTACCTATAAGACAGCAAATATGACCAAATAGGACTCATTCCATTTTCACAATTTAGAGGCTGCAGGAGTAGTGTCACTTCAGAAGTCCCCATCTTCTGTTCCATAGCACCTACAAACATGCTGCTGGTGTCATATTAAAAGATAAAAATCATCTTTATCTGCAGTTCACATTTCCAGCTATGCATGTAGCTGCCTGTATCTCTGGTTCTGTAGCTCACATAATCATAAACGTGACCTGAACAATGAGATTCCTATCTTTAATATGACACCAACAACATTTTTCTAGGTGCTATAGAACATAATGTATGGGCTGCTGAAGTGACCCTCCCACTGCAACCTCTTATCTTGACTCTCCTCATGTGATAAAGAGGCAAGAAGAGTCATATTTTCCAGATTTTGGGGATATTTGTTATAGGTCAATGGATGAGATTTCATATAAAAGAGGGAATTCTAGAAAGAACATTTCATCCCCGACCGGAGGGGGTTGGGAGTTTAGTGGGGTAAAAGCTGATGACTGGTTCTCTTTAAAGGGTCTGACCCAAGACATGTTGTACATATCACCATGAGACCACAATGCACCCTGCCCGCGCCTCTCTGGCACACACCTTGAACTCTTTGATTTCTTCCATCAGGATCTTATCGCAGGTCGGTACGAGATCAGGCTTCTTTGTAGATTCCAGCTTCTTCCGAAGGCGGGAGAGGTCCTCCTGCAAAGATAAAGGTGAATACAGAGGGCATTGGCTGATGCCACACAATCTCAGTACACGGGGTCCCTTCAGGCTGTAGCCCCCATAGTAATTAGAGAGATCCGACACCTCTCCACCCTGGGACGGATCATGAAGACGTTTCGGCTGATTACCTGAGCTCTCTTGTAATTAAAGGCATCCTTTTCCCGGCTGGCGCTGTTCTCTATGATCTCCACCCGAAGGTCCTGGAGCTTTTTCTGTGACAGCTCCAGCTGTACTCGCAGCTCCTCTGCTTGCTGTGAGGACTCCACCGCCTAGGATGAAGATCGTAGATAGACTGTCATATCATAAGATGCTGCTGGAGTCCTAGTCCTGCCATGATGCCGGTTTATCACTCCTGCATGCCATGGTAACCCTTAAAGGGGCTGGCCTCTTTTCAATACATCGCTTTCATTAGACAGGTCTCTTCCTTATGTGAGCGCTTCAGCCTTTCCTTGTTGTCCCCCATGCTGCCCTCTACATACACACACAATTTCCTCATTCTCACTGCTTCAGTCCGTCCTAATGGCAGCCTCCAGTGTGTGCTCATCTCTCAGTCCCTCTCACTGAAAGTCACAGGGAGAGGGGAGGGAGCAGGAGGAGTTATCATCTACTGCTGCAGGTCCCTCCTATTTACTAAGCGCACATAGTAAATAGTCTGCACACAGTAATAGAGGAAGCATCAGGGATGATGAATGAATTGGTAAACATTCACCAGTACTGTGGTCACTACTGACAGATCTACAGGGGGAAGATGCCATGATGTGAGATCCCACTACCAGTCTGTCAGACACTTCACTGTCTAGCCAGCCACCACCTGATGTGCAGGAAGTTCTCCCTGTGGTCACCATAACAAGGCAGACCAGCGGCCACTAAGCTTTATACTAACCTTGCGCTTACTGAGATCCAGGGCTTGTGTGCGCAGGGTCAGCTCCTTCTCGCCTGTGCCGATGCTGCTCTGTAACAGATGCTCCTTCTCCTCCAGTTTACGGAGAACCTGTAACTGAGCGTCCACCTGAAATCACAAGTTCCATGACAATAGGCTGCAACACTAGAGAAAGATGGAAGCCCCACATCATCTGCACACAAGTACCTGCGTCCGCAGGGTGAGCAGCTGATCCGCCAGCTCCTCCTTCTCCTCCCGCAGCAGTTTGTGGATCTGATTAGATTTTATCCGCTCGGACATGAGCTTGAAGTTTGCATCATCCTTCTCCCTCAGCTGCTGCATCAGACGGATATTCTGCTCCTGCATATCCTCAAACGCCTGGCCTGTGACATCCATTTCTGACAGCAGAGCCTCCTCCTCCTGCAATGTGGACACAAGAGATTCTTAATACGTATGGCACACGTGTCTAAGGCAGCAGACATCACTCATTGGAAGGTGCACTCACTTGCTTGGCCATGGACAGTCTCTTCTGCAGAGCCTCTGTCTGTTCCTCTGCTGCCCTCATGCGACGTAGCGCGTCTTCGTCTGCCATTTTCTTGCTGTCTCTGCGCTCTCTCTCCTCTAGTTCCCGATGCCGCTGTCGGAGCTCTTCCAGCTGATGGAGAAAGAAACACCAGAGATACGATGATCTCTCCATAGATACAGGACCAGGAGAAGCCATGGAAGTCGATTTTTGCCCCTTTACCTCTGCCTTGCTCTTCCTCTCGGCGGCCATCAGTTGGACCTTGTCTCTTTGCTCTTTGGGGGCTGAACGATACATGTCCAAGAGAAGCTTCATGTCCCGTAAGGACTCCTGGACTCGCCTGTCACAGAAGATCAACAGGATCAATAACCGGATCCGGGACAATCCAGGGGCCCTTACAGCGGATACTCACTTGAGGTCGGCCTTCATCTGCTTGACGCTTTCTGCTTCCTTGCGTTTGGTGTCTGGTTCGTGTTTGGACTTCTCCTTAGAAGTGTCTCCTCTGTCTTTTTCCCTCCCGCGCTCCCGCTCCTTTTCCCTGTCCCGTCTGTCCCTCTGCTGCGACGGTGCTTGGACTTCCTCCTCTTCGCGTTTCACAATGGGCTCGGGCTGGGACGATGCTGGTGTTGGGGGGGCAATTTCTTCAGGCTCTGTCTTTATTTCCACCGGTTCCTCCTTGGGCTCCTCCACGCTGGACTGTGAGGGTAGCATGAAGAGACCACTACTACTGCGAGAGCGCATCTAAAAGACAGAGGGAGTGTTGTCACGCTGCCCGAGCTCTGCCCGGGGATCTACCTGCTCACACTCACCCACCTACCTTGTTGATGTCTCCTTGAATTTCCCGGAGACGCCTTTTGTACCGCAAGACCTCACCCTTGAGCTGATGGTTGTGGTTCTGGAGGCTGCTTATTAAATGCCTCATCTCCCGATTAATAGGACCTGCGATAAAACATCACGTCAATTATTCTGTTATAGTTAACCCCTTAAGCTCCCGTCTGCCATGTGGCTATACAGGTCGTAGTTGCACAGACCATGTACAGACAGCACATCTATAGACATTGCACATTTCAAACGGTTGTCTTTGAACTCTGGCACCTAGAAACATAGTTCTTGTGTCATTTAAAAGGAAAGATCCTCCCAGAATTGTGTTTTTAGGTGCCAAAACATCACAGCTTTCCACTGTTACAGTTGTAGTCATAAACATTACTCATAACACAGCTCCTACTCCCAACTAACTTTAACAGTAGATATCTGCTTTTTGTGGCACCTAGAGACACAATCCTGATGCAATAGAGAGTGGAGATGACACCAGAACTGTCTTTCTAGGTGGAAAAGATATAACCCCCCCATCAGCTGAAAGAAGAATGGGAAAGGAACTGCAGGAGACAGAGCTGAGAGGTACATGCACCCTCAATCTGTACCTGGAGAAGGATGACGGATTGATTTATGACATATTTTGGTAAAGGTTTATCCAATTTTACTGCTTATTAAAAAAAAAGGGAAAAATTTTTTTAAAAAAAAGATTTTTTAAATCAAAATTTAAAGTTCATTGTCTGCCAATTCTTTAAAGAAAAAGCAAGTAACTAATGAAACAAGGTAAAAAAATTGTTGTGATTTATAAAGCTTTTCCAAAAACTTCAAAGAGCAGAACTGCAAAAAATGGACCCGGACAATAAGATCCTCGGGGTTAAAGGGTTAAAAATTGGAAGCTTTTTTTTTTTTTTTTTTTTTTTAAGTCCTAATGAAAAAAAAAATGGAAGCCACAATTTTGGCAAAAATCCATCTCCATAAAAGCCACCATATGCTGCAATGCAGTATTATTCCAGTATATGGTGGGAGTGATCAGAGCCCCTGGGGTCTACAAATAAGGAAAAAAGGAGATTAACAAATGTCTCTAAAAGTTTAAATCCCAGAATCTGCCCTTTCCATAGAACCGATATAAAAACAAATAACATCATAAACATGTGAGGCCTCGCTGCCTCCTTAGTCCCGACCCATCAATACGGACGGTCCCCTACTTAAGGACAACCGACTTGCAGTCGACCCCTAGTTACAGAGGTGGTCTCATCTGGAGCGCACAGAGAAAAACGTAAAAGCAGAACCCTGGGATGTTTGTTATTCTCTGTACACGGCGCAGAATGTTAAATATTACAAGTACGATTGTTAGGCAAAAAAAAACAAACCCTCATACAGTTCTGTACAGGAAAAAAAAAAATGTAGGGATTTTTAAAGGGGCAGCAAAAAATGGAAATGCAAAAACGAAAAAATTGCTACAGAGTTAAGGAGTTAATACTCTAAACATCTGTACTATCCTAAGTCCAAGTACATTACTGCAGGTTCTCTAAGCCAACAGCGGGTGGCGCTCTTCAGTACTGTACATACATTACTTACCAGCCTGTTCATTGGCAGCCAGAGTCTGCTCAAACTCGATTCGGAGCATCTCGTACTCCTTCCTTACTTGGGCGAGGGTGTCTTCCAGCTGAATCACCTCTGTCCGGACCTTCTTCTGCAGGGCCACCTCATCCCTCTGCAAGATAATCAGAAGAAAAGAGTAGAGGCAAGTACAAGGATCTGGCTCCCATTTACAGTGTATACAGTTACAGCAGCAGATCATGGCCGGATCTGCAGCTTTATGGGATGAACACTGGTTTTATTTAATATAAAGTTATACAAAAAAAAAAATATGATATTTCCATAATAATCAAGTAACCCCCAAAAATTGATCAATGTCTATATTGCTATAAAATATGAGGAGTTAAGAAAAAGGTAAAATCAGATTATTATAACTTTACATTATTTATATAGCACACAGATTACGCAGCGCTGCACAGAGTTTGTCACATCATTCCCTGTCCCCCATGGGGCTCACAATCTAAACAACCTAACAGTATGTTTTTGGAGTGTGGGAGGAAACCAGAGGACCAGGAGAATACCTACACAAACACGGAGAGAACATACAAACTCTTTGCAGATGTTGACCTGGATGGGACCTGAACCCAGGACCCCAGCGCTGCAAGGCAAAAGTGGTAACCGCTACTAGTTCTGGACGCACTATGCCCGCACCACTTGCCCCGGCCCCTGCCGTGGCTTGCCACGCCACCTGCCCCCTGTCGGCTGCATGCCGAGGTTACTGCCCTCACCTCAATGAGCTCAAGCTGACGCTGGTGATTGCCCCGTGTCCCATGTAGAAGGGACCGCGCCTCATCCAACTGGGCCTTCAACTGCAGGGACTCATTGTACAAGACGGAGAACTGGGACTGCATGCAGCGATACTCCGGAGACAGCCGCACGTTCTCCTCCACAGCATTAGCCAGCAAAGACTGATGAGAAAAACAAAGAACAAAGCTGTGAAAAGGGTTAAAAGTCCTCAGAGGTCCCGTCCAGTCCTGCGCTAGGAAACGTGCAATCATAGGCTTTATAATAGACATCATGTGTCCCGTAGTTTAGGGAGGGCGAGGGAGCGAGAACTTCATCCTAAGGGAAAGGGCAGACACATATATAAGGGACATTGTTACATCTAAAGGGAATCTATCAGCAGCTGAGACCAGACAGATTGCAGTCTTATGTATTGTCGCTGGAGAGAGGAGTAATCAGAGCATGGTGTGTGCTGTTAGTAGCAGCAGGACTGTGAAATATGGATTTCTCTAAGTAAAACGTCTACTAGTACACTGGGGGAGTCCAGCACTGATGTGCTCTGTGCACTGAACTGCTCCAACCACAAGCCATAGTACAGAGTGTGGAGATATGCACCTGTACAGCTTCCATCCATTTTTCAGTTTTGCAGCCACTTACATAAACAAATGTGCGATTCCTCATCTCTCCGAGGCACAGCCATAACTGCTGACAGATTCTTTATCCATCACCTATCCCCGGCAGCCTCTTCATGTTTTACCAAACACTGTGCCAACCTTCAAAACCATATGCAACTGGGCAGAGAAGAGTCACTTTCTAATTTAAAGACAGTCAGTACTGGATCTTTATCTGCAGCTCATATTCATGACTTTTATTCGGCCACAATCATGATACTTTTAGAAGCTGTGGAACAGAAGATCTGAGGTGATGCTCCCCATGCAGCTTCTATAAGTGACTCTTCTCTGCTCATTGTCGACTTTGGAGGAGATTTTTTTTTTTTTTACAGATAAACAGGAGACATTTTACATAAAAGAGAGAATTCTAGAAAGGACAAGGAGGGGGCTGGGAATTTAATGTGGTAAGTTTTAAAGCTGGTGACAGGTTCCCTATAAATGGCGCTGGGCTACAAACAGGCCATGAAATGAATTGCTTGTTATCTCACTGGCCTGTGCACCAGAAGCCCTGCTCCCCCAGATGATCTGATACTGAGGATTTATCCTACAAAATCCTATCTATTGTCCAACATCATAAAGGTTCAGAGATTCAATACAGAACAGAGTTACCTGAAGCTCCTGGTTCTCTGAGGTCACGTCCTGCAGGTCCTGTCGCAGTTTGTCCAGCTCTTGCAGGCGGTTGACAGCAAGTTCCTTATTCATATCCACTTCTGATGTCATCTCCTCAAACTGCAGCATAACAGAAGAAGACAACATGAAGCAGGAGGATAGGGACATCGGAAGGCCAAAACCAGGGTGCAGTGCACAGACAAGAGAAGCAGGGAGACAGACTGCATCTTCCAAATACATCTCATCTCCCAGGTTTCACAGGGATTGTGCACTGAACTTGCAGGTGCACAAGCAAAACAAAAAAAAAAAAACGCGCCACCATGCTTTTAAAGGATTTGAAGAAAACCAAGCTGGACAACATTTTTATTTTTTTGGATCCTACACTGACCCTGGCTCAGAAGTTTGCTTACCGGCTGATTGTTTTAAAAGAAACTTTGCACTGTGATGTTCGATTTGCATATTTTATTAAAGTGAATCAGCAATCCAAATTCATTTTAATTTGGATTGCTGATTCAATTTAATAAAATATGCATATCGAACATCACTGGGCAAAGTTTCTTTTAAGATATATTGAGAGGTGTTGTGGCCTACTTGTGCACCTGCACCACCGATATTGAGTGACGTATACTACTCTTACAATACCGGCTGCTCGTTGACTAAGATATAAGGTGAGTGAACTAAGATTTTTCACAAATTTTCTCCTCTTTTTGTGAATTAGGAGTTCTGAACCCTGAACTTTCAGGTGCACAAGCAGCCATTTGGATGACATTCTAGGAGTAAAGCGTTGGTCCTGTGATAACGGAGCTGCCGTACACATAACGGCACACTAAAGGTATCCATACATCACCTTCTTAGAGTTGATTGTTATGGTTCCTCCATACAAGCTGCTTCCGGCACCGTACACTTTGTAGCCCTTGGAGTTTACCTGCGGAGACAGCCAGTTATTAACATAGGGATCTCAGAAAAGGGTCTGCAGGTGCCATGAAGATCTCTTACCCTCTCCAGGACCTCGGATAAGTGTCTGTTCAGCCGCTGCTCCCTCTTCCGGACCTTATCAATGTCCCACTGCAGATCTTCAATAAGACTGTCCAGCACAGAGACGCGAGATTCGGCATTCTCCAGGCGCGTCTGCAACTGGCTGAACTGAAAGGATAAATTTAGAAACTAGAGCTACACCGCTGCACGAGGGAGGAGCATTGTGACTATTGTGCATGGAGCCTATGGGGAGCCGCATGCGCCTGGTAGGTGAGGAAGGACCAGAGGTGTCAGGCGAGCAGACCACCCGACTCAGACGTATTGTCGGATTGGTGGAACACCCCTTGGCCAACCCATAGTCATGGCTGGTTGCTAGAAGCGCTGCCAATCCAGCAATATGTCTGAACCCCAAAACCAGTCCATCATCTCTACCAACCACCTATCTAGTATGAGAGTTCCTAGCATAGTAAAGGGGGAAAATCCTCCAAACCTCCTGAGACATGTTCTGCTGCTTCTCCTGCAGCCGCTTGCAGACTTCCTGGAGACGGATGTTCTCATTAGACAACATGGAGTTCAGCTCTTTGACCGCTTCCTCCATCTGTGATGGGTCTACGAGAGAAAGGGCGATGAGCGAGCACCGATCACACACGGGCGTAGCTTATGTATGACGTCCCCGCGTCTTACCGTTGCTGCTGAGTTTGGCAGACACCTGGTCCAGGCGAACATGTAACCGATCGTAGACCAACACTATGCGAGCCACGGCGCGGCGAGAGGACTCCACACGTTCCTGGAGCTGAGACTCGATCTCTTCACTGCTACTGCTGGCCAGCGTCCCCAGGAAAGAGAAGGACGACTCCGACGGCCCGTCCCCTGCAGGGACAATGATCAGAGAAACAGCCATTACACCATCCCATGTCTACTACATTACAGGGGAGGGTTATGCCCCTCCCTGAATCCGGGTCCATCTCCAAACCTGGCGGATCAGAATGGCTGAACAGAACCACTGAGCCAATCGCTGTCCTCCGCTATTGTGTCCGAATGAACAGCACATGACCGAGGGGGTCAGGAAGGGCTCATGGTGACATTGCAGATATCCCTCCATGCCTTCAACAACCCTCCCGAGGAGAACCCCTACCCCCCAAATGCTGCAGCTGGAAATGACAGGAAGGGTTCGGTAAGGCCAGGCCCCCATCCTTAGCTCTCTGCAGTGTCTCCAGTCTAATACAAGCCCCCCCCCCCCTCTTCCAAACTAGATCCCTAAAAAGGCTGTTGATCTTAAAAGGCCATCTACCACCAGGATGAAGGATCATAGGCCAAGCTCACTGACAGGTGTGCGTCCCCTCTGGTAGGAACCAATCTTCTTCTAGCTTCTTCTGCCCTTGTTTTTAAGAAATAAAAGTTTTAAAAAATTATGCAAATGAACCCGAGGGGCTCCAAGCTCCATAGATGTAATTTGCATAATTTTTAAAACTTTTATGGTTCCTTTTATGTGCCCCCTCTGGTTCCTACCAAAGGGGGCACACACCAATCTTCTTCTAGCTTCTTATGCCCTTGTTTTTAAGAAATAAAAGTTTTAAAAATTAGGCAAATGTGTCTGAGGGGCTCCAGGCTCCATTTACATCTAAGGAGCTTGGAGCCCCTCAGGTTCATTTGCATAATTTTTAAAACCTTTTTTTTCAGAAAAAACTAATTCCTAATAAGCTAAGAAAAAAAAAAAAGAGCAGCCCCTGACAGAGGAAACACACACCCGCATGTCACTGTGCCTGGTTACCAATACTGCATCCTGGTCGTAGATGTCCTTTAATCGGTAACCACATCGGGGAGTTATGGAATTCCCTCTTACGCGAGATCACACCTATAAAAAATAATCTCCTCCATAGTCATGTGAAGATGAGCAGAGAAAAGTCAGATTTCCCTGAGATGTGTGAAGTTTATAGGCTGCAGAGGGAGTGTCACTTTAAATCAGTGGTTCTCAACCTGTGGGTCGCGACCCCGGCGGGGGTCGAACCACCAAAACACAGGGGTCGCCTAAAGCCATCGGAGCCACGATTTTATAGCATTTTTTGGCACAAATACAATATTTTTGTACATGGTTTGGGGTCACCGCAACATGAGGAACTGTATTGCGGGGTCACAGCATTAGAAAGGTTGAGAACCACTGCTTTAAATGCTCCTGTCTTCACTACTACAGACCTAAAAACATCCTTGAGGTCATATTAAATGACAAGAGTTTCATCTTACAGATCCCATCAGGGGTTAATGATCAGAACCACAGCTACATGCAGTTAGGCCCAAACAGGATCTTCATCTGCAGCTACATCACTTCCTGTATCTCCCGTTCTGCCTGATATGTTCTGGAAGATGAGCACCTAGAAATATGCTACTGGTGTCATATTAAAGATCTGAATCTTATCTTACCAACCACAAACTAAAGCTTATGACTTTGTGAGCGAAGGAACTAGAGATAAGAGCAGCTAAAGACATAGTTGAAAATGCAAGTTGCAGATAAAGATCCAATTCCTGCCTATATCTCAGCTCACAGAACCAGAAGTATGATGGGATCTAAAAGATGAGATTGTGATCTGAAAGACGAGGTCCTTCACTATAATATGATACAAAGAGCATGCTCAGGTGCTATAGGGGTGTCTGAAATGACCCTCCCACTACAGCCTATAAACTTGACTCATCTCAGGTAAAATATGACTCGTCTTAGCTCATTGTCACATGATTTTAGGGGAGTGTTTTTTTTTTTAATAGGTAACGGTGAGAATTCACATAAAAGAAGGAATCATAGAAAGGACATTTCATCCCTTACCTGAGGGGGGGCTAGGAGTTTTGTGGGGTAAAAAATGGTGATAATGCAGATCAATTACCAGACTTGCATCTGGATAATGCTGAGCTGAAGGTCCTGTGCCATGGCTGCACACATTCTCTCTCTATGGACTCTATATGTCATTCCCGCCCCCAGAACTTGCGCTTGGTACCCACGGCGGTGGTGGGGGGGCTTTGTGCCTGTACCCCAAACTATATGACACGTGCATATCACAGTGATGACTTCTCTCACCTCTTTCACTGTCCTTACGCTCTGAATTACTGTCAGAGTCCGGCTCTGGTTCTGGAATGACCAATGCTTTCCGTTCACTGAGAAACTCCCCCAAATCCTGGTCCAAGTCGTATCGGCCGAGGAGGATCCGGATATTTTCATCAAACTGGAATGGGGGGGAGAGCGGAGGGTGTGAAAATAAAGAAGACAAATATGACTCTACTCACCTCATTTTCACATGAGAGGAGTCAAGTTTAGTAATGGCAGAGTTAGTGTTACTTCAGAAGCTTCTATCTCTGGTTCTGTAGCACCTACAGACATATCGCTGGAGCCATATTAAAGATAAGAATCAAATTTTTACGGTTCTTTACGGTGCTACTTACATTTCCAACTATGTCTGGATCTCTGTAGCTCACAAAGCGATAAGTCTGAAGAATGCTATAGAACCATAGATAGGAGCTTCTAAATAACACTACCCCTGCAGCCTCTAAACTTGACTCGTCTCATGTGAAATGAGGTGAGAAGAGTCTTATACCAAGTGCGGCCACTATACAACGTGCAGCACTGTGGTCTCTGCACATTCGGTGACACTGACTATATCCTAGAACAGCCCTTTAAGAGTTGGCTGACGCCGTGTGGAGGTCAGGGGTCGCCCCTTACACACCTGGATCCAGTATCGGTTGATGATGAGCAGCGATGCGTCGTCTGTGGCCTGCCGCTTCTCCAGGGTCTCGATGTGGTCCCGCAGCTCGTCCTCGATGGCCTGCCGCTGGTCCAGCATGCCCGCCAGCTTCTTGTTCTTCACCTGTAGGGTGCGCAGGTCCTGCTCCTCCTGGAAGACCCCATAAATCAGTAGGAGAACGACGGGCGGAGCCCCAGAAATCACAGAGAAGGGTAAGACCTACCGTAGAGGAGACGCCCCCAAGCTTTATAGTCTCCACTGTGGTCCCAGAATCCTCCACTGCTGCCTTCTTCTCTGGGGGGCCGGAGGGGCCGGCTTCCCCCGCCATTCTCTTGCTACCAGCACCTGACATCATGGAAGATCCAGAAGAACCCGCGCCGGGTCCTGGAGAGAAGAAAAGCAAAGATGTATCGGACAATCATGTCTCCATACTGGTGCTCTATAACATACCATCCACAGCATAGTGTGACCCACTGCCCCTATACTGCCTGAGCCTGAACTATACAGTGTGACTGGTGCTCTATAACATACCATCCACAGCATAGTGTGACCCACTGCCCCTATACTGCCTGAGCCTGTACTGTACAGTGTGACTGGTGCTCTATAACATAC
>WNYA01005278.1:0-15587 GCA_019512145.1 Engystomops pustulosus
ACATCCTCTGCACTCTTTTGGGGGGCTTTCCACATGTATCCGCGTTTCACAGAACAGGTTCTGTCGTAATCTATGGAATCATCTGATGTCAGTGTAAAAAGAGTGTACTCTTTGATGTTATAGTGGGATCTTGGCCCTCAGCTCGGTCCTTTCGAGCTGGCACAGACGTTACCTTGTCAGGCTGCGTTCCCGCTTCGCTTATTTGGGGAAGTTGGCCAATGTAAGTGCACATGGAAGTGAAGAGTAAAGCGATTCTAAAAGCCGCGGCTGTCATGTGCGTGTCATACTAAAACACAGCATTGTTTGAAGACCAATGCATATTTAAGCATGGCACAACATTCTACAACACCCTACATGCTCTCTACAGCCACGAAATGCCTGTTTTTTTAACATGATTCGTTTTGATTCGATTTGGGTCGAATCAATTTTTTTCAAAAAATTCGGCGAATCGGGACGAAACGAATTTTAACAAATTCGCCCATCTCTAGGTGGCACATTTACAATTTTTATATATGTACTTTTGCATATGGTTGCATGTGGGACCCCATCCAGATGTGCTATTTTTATGGCCTGTGTCCCATGTGGGATTAATTCTTCCTTTGTTTGATATGAATTATATGAAGTACTTTTAGAATGAACTAATAAAGATTTACTATTTTATCCATCTATTTTCATCTATATTAGTGCATTTCCCCTATCTTTTTCATTTTTTTTGACACCTGACAAAGCTGACAATGCAGTGTAACAGACGCCATAGAAATGAGCGCCCCTCTGATCGTCGGCATTAACTTGTTAAAGGGGTTATCCCGGTATAAAAATTTACGTAGGGCTAGGCTGGGGTGGGCTATTTAAAAATAATAAACGTGTACTTACCTCATCCAGCACTGCCGATGTCCCGCGCCGTGGTCCGTCTCATCTGTGCACCAGTTTGTTTACGAGGGTGCACATGCTTTCGGTAGCTCCCATCCGACACCATCTCCCAGCGCTTACAATGTTGAGAGATAGGGACAGATGGGAGAAGCTGGCCACCTCGCCGTCCAGAAGCTCTCTGTGCGCGGCTTCTGTGCCCCTGAGGAAAACCCCTTTAAACCCTTGAAACCCAGAAATGAGCCTAATTGGCATTGGCTCGGTGCCATCATGTATGACACTGTTTTTTAACAGGGGTCCCCTAGCACCATTGATGTACAGCACTGCACGCTAAGCTGTAAAGTATATTAGGATCAAATTATATATTTTGATTGTTAAATATTTGAAATATATTGTTTGAAATTTTACAACGATTTTGGGGAGATGGCTTTTTTTGCAAACCTCTATTCACCCTTGTACATAAGAACAACCTGCAAGGATTACAAGTTACCTAAAACATTACTAGACTTTAAACAAAGTTGTATAATATATGTTATGAAAGAACACCTTCTATGTCCTGTTTTTCCTCTGACTTTCTTCATTATTTAAGCAGTTAAAATCAGCTTTCTGACCTGTACACCAATGACAGCTGAGAGATAAAGCAGTCTGATAATTTTTCTAAAAACTCTTTACAGACAGTCCCTGGGCATTCTATTCTCCTTAAAGAGCTCAATATCTAGGTATAGAAAGAGTTCATATTCAGCCTCCTTTCCCTTTCTCTGTGCTGTGTACACGACTGTAGATATACTTCTCACTTCAGGAGTAGGAGAAAAAACATGAATGTGTGACCTTTGCCTATGGTCACCGCTGATTCCTGTGTTATCTGCCTTGCTAATGGAGGTGTTGATGCTTCTTTTTTTTGTATTTGTGTATTTACTTGTCGTTTTGTGCATTTTAATGATGATTGAAATGATATTACAAAATATCAATACAAATTAGGTCTGTATATTTAGTCAGAACATTTTTGTGTTTTAGAGCTACCTAAGCAGTAGGAAATGAGCCTGTTTTAGGACATTACTTCCAAGAAATAACGTAATGAATAATAAACTGGATAAGTGATCCATATGCCAGAAAGAAAGTGTGATTTGCTGGACTTTCATCAAAAGTCGTCAGCATATTTCTAACTAAAGTAATAAGAGGTGAAATGGCAAGCAGAGGAAACTGAGTGTTGTCATCACAATATACAAGCAAAACTGACCTGGTCAACACCTAGTGCAGCCAATCCCTCCCCCATGAACACTCTGTTCTACATTTTGCACTGTGATGACATAAACATTATCTGATGAAATGAGTGTTTCCACGAAACATGATTTTCTTCATTTAGGTAATAGTAAGATAAGAGTAAATATGAGTTTTTATTCATTTGACCTTTGGTGCAGTGCCATCAGGACCTAAGGTGTTTGCTATATAATGATTGTACTTAACATCTAATGAAATAATTTCTTGCTTTTTTAGATAAAACAAGCACATTTATCATATGTCAATAACGTTGTATTTTGTTGCATAGATAAGCTTGCTATAAAATAAGTGTCTGTTTAAATGAATCATAGCAGAAGTCTGAAAAAAATTTAAAATTCCTAACAAATAGCAAACATATACAATGCTATATAAAAAAATATTTTCACATGAACTACAGTATTTTATTAAAGGAAGCAGAAAACCATTGGAAAAACTAGGCTGCATACATCCCAGTATGCACCACATAGGCCCAAATTTTACTTGTAGGGGGGATCGTGTTGTGCTGTTTGTGGCTTCCTGTTCATTGGGAACATTTCGTAAAAAAAAAATTGTGTGTTTCTGGGGAAATTAGTTTATTTTTTTTGGTCTATAGCAACCATGTTTTTCAGCACTGAAAAGACCTACAATCAGCAAGATGAAGGGGCAGAACCTGCTTCCTGTGACATCATTGCAAGCATGTACTGCTGACATATAAGACCATAGCTTGTGCATCTTAGACACAACCATGCAGGCGAGTGTGGAGCTTGTGGCTAAGTGGCTGAATCATGTACCAAAATAAGTGAAAAGGTGAATGTTTATTCAATGACAAGCCAAGTTTGGTATTATAACTTTTGCAACTATTGAAGAGTGTACTAACAAAACATCCCACCCCTCCTCTTAATCCATCATACTATCTATCTGTTAGATATGGCTGGAATCCAGTAGCCAGATAGAGAGACAGGCACAAGGAGGAACTGAGGTGTTGGAACAGTATTGCATGTAGTAGAGTAGATCACAGCAGGTATTATACAAGTATGTACAAACAATCTGGGTAAGACAGTTCAGGGAGCAGAAGACTGGAACAAGTCACAATACTCAAGCAAAGTAAGGATTGCCTCATGGTTTTCTTAAAGGCCCAAACAGGAAACAAGATAGCCCCCATAATGCATTTGATCCACCATCTTAGGTAAGGCAAATGTGAGGCCAATTACAGAAGTTCCCAGTGGTGAGAAGCAGAAGTGCAGCACAAGATGGCAGCGAAACAGCATAATAAAAGTACATCAGATTCTGACACTATCTTCCCATCTTATCTATCTATCTATCTATTCTATTTATCTATTGTATCTAATCTATATATTCTGTTTATCTATCTATGTATTCTATCTATCCTAAATTGCAGCGCAGCACATGGGACAGATTGCTTACTTGAAGAGGCACATAGCACATTATCACTCCTCTTCCTCTCATGTCTGTCATTTCCTGCTGCCAACTGTGAGGTGAATGGGGGAAGGGAGGGAGAATGTGTAGGAGCTGTAGCTTCTGGTAGATTTGTTTATATACAAGTGTAGGAAAAGCCGTCAGTGAAAAGGGAGAGATAAGAGTGAAGGTGTTGTGTTATTACATTAGTTAGGGCTCCTGGCAGCACATGAATGATGAATGCTGGGAGCAGTGTGAGGAGAATCTGCTGAGAAAAGCAGTACAGGAAGAGGGGGCGGGCTTATGTAATTCTTACTCCATATTCAGCACAGTGAGGACGGAATGTGCATAGCAACGGCCATCTGAAGCGTTACTGCAATTGCAAAGAGCAAGATTTGGGCCTTAAATTCAATGCCCTACAACATATCAAAAGGTTTGACAGTTACTCTTTAAGCTTGAGCATTGATATACTAAATTTACAAAGATTTATTTGAGATATATTCTATAGGTTCATTATCCTAATAAGATTACCAGTAAATGAACAGGAGAACACTCAGCCACCAAGTGATTCCTTGAGAATCATGTTGTATGTCACACCCGCGGTTCTCCGTACGGATTGCGGGTACACCCGTGCCCTTCCATGTGGCACGGCAACCCCCCGGCCCGGACTCGCCTCTCCAAGGCTTGGACTGCTTCCTACACCCTCTGCTTCCCTGGCTGCCACTGTGGGCCTAGATACACCCGTGGAACGACCTGGTGGCACCCCGCCGCAGCAAGACCATCCCACTTTGTGGCAGGCTCTGGTGAAGACCAGGTGCCACTAAGACTCCGGTCCCAGGTGCGGGCTAGTACCATCATCATCTCACGCAGTGGTCCAGAGGGTCCACTGGTCCACAGACCCTCCTTCCGGACTCTTCCCAATGAGACTCTAGTCCCGTGTCTGCGTAACGTTACAGCGTGAAGTGGGTATCACCAAGTGGGGATTAACTCTAAGAAGGAGATGCAAAAATAAGTGAATTTTTTAATCTAATGAGATTTTATTTAGCAAAAATACTCAAACATACAAAAGCTATATAAATGGGATTTTTTCCGTAATCATTTTGAAAAATAAAACGTAAGTAACACAATATCAATGTTATACAGTGGAAAACAACAAAAAATTAACTGCTTAAATTCTAAAATTCAATTTCAGAGTTAATTTTATTTTGCCTCCTTTCAAATGAATGGTTAATAAACATTTTCATCAATGAGGTATTACCACCTCAAAATAGTAGTTCATATTATCCTGCAAAAAATAAGCCCTCATATGGTGTGTCTAGGAAAATCCATAACATCCTTCAAGGCAAATCTGTCTGTTGCAGGAAGATTAATGTACAAATTGTACAAAAATACATTAGGGTACCCCAGAGGTTTCACATTTATGGGGAAAAAGAGACAAGATATGACTTTATCAGAATGCACCCCCTGCCATTCATTAGAGATACATCCAGGATTTGGTGCAACCGATGCACTCACCACAGTTATAGATCCTCTCTTCACTGTACTTATCTGTGGAAAATAAATTAATTGAACACTTGTGGCCTAAGATGCTTATTATATCCCTCGATAAATTATTTGAAGAGTTAAGTTTTCAGAATGGGGTCACTCATTGGGTGTTTCTACTGTTTCAAAATTTCACGGGCTTTGTAAATGTTACAAAACACCTGAAATTCATTCCAGCAAACACAAAATGGCAATTGGTGAACCTTCAATTCTGAGCCACACTGTGTGCCCGTACAACAGCTTATGACGTGAGGTATTTTTATATTCCGGATAAATAGGGTAACAAGCTACTGGGTGTAATTTGTTCTTTAACTCCTTGTAAAGAATGAATATTTTGGCCAAAGCTACATTCTTTGGAAAAAATTTCTTTTTTAACTGACACAAATCCTGTGTTGTTAGGATGCTCACTGTAGCTCTTGACATATTCTTTGAGGGTATACTTTCCAAAATCGTGCCATTTGTTGGACTTTCCAATGTTCTGGTACCTCAGAAACTTTTCAAATATGTCAGAGCACCTAATAAAAGATCAAAATCTATCCTCCAAAATCTCCTGCTGTTCTGTACCCAGCTTTAAGCAAATACAACAGTTATCATCATATTCAAGAAAAACTGCTCAACAAATTGTGAGATTTTTTTACTCCTTTTATCCAGCATAAATGTGTAAACTTTAGGTCAAATATACACTTTATTTTAAACATTTGATTTTCAAATCACATGAGAAGCTTGAAGGGTTAAAAGGCTTAACTAAAATAATTAAATACATTTATGAATAGTTTGAGGGGAGCAGATTTATAAATGGAGTGCCTTTCTAAAAAATGGGATTTTCAAATAAAAAATGTATTGAATATTAAATTTCCTTCTGAAAATTCCTTGAAAAATAGCTGTACAAATTGTAAATCTCCCAAAATCCTTAAAAAATAAAATAATGTTATGCCAACATATAGCAGACATTTGGTAAATGATAATTAGTTACTGATTTGGATGATAACCCTATTAATGTATTACTGTGTATTGTGACACATGGCAGATTTGAAGAATTGGGCTTGGTCCTCAAGGTGAAAATAATCCATTCTAAGTAACACTAGGCTGTTCTTGTCTTTAACCTGATCAGGTAGTTGACCAGGTGACTAGTTCAGCTCTGTGTATACGGTTCCTAATGAAGTGGGTAGCACTGGGTGCTACTGGGTGGGCCTAAAACTGGCAGGCCAACCATGCAGCTAAGATCAACAGCCTTAAAATTCACAATATTCTTGTTTCTTTTCTTTCTTTTTTGTAACAGGGAGAAGGTCTGTGAGAAATTACAATTCTGAAGTAATGAAGACGTTGTCCCCTTGTTCTTTCTGTAAGGATGAATGTGACACATGTCTGGATGGCAACCATGCATCCCAACCATCGAATGGCCATTGTTTCTGTTTGTTGTTATTTATATTATGTGCCTTATTTCTGTAAAGAGAACATCTGCAGTCAGCAGTGTTACATTTCATAGGTGTGTTCTTCATTTTGTACTATTCTGAGCAGTATCTCCAAGAAATTCTTCTTATTCCATATAAAATTGTCCAAATGTTAATGAAGAATCAACAATCATCATTGCTTTAAATAACAGTTGTAGTTACAATATTTTATTGACATTCTATGTTACTTGGTCAATCTGCGTAGCTGAATAGTGGTAATTTTGTATACATATTTATTTCTACTGAATTTTTTTTTACTATTTTGAAGTCTATGCAAGAAACAGAACTTAGATGTAGTTAATGGTTCTGACAACAAAAGGCAAAAAATACATGCACAAAATATCTAGTATTAGTGGCAGTAGTAATATTTATCAAGCAGAATTATCTTAGGTAGAAAATGCAATTTCTATACTGAAAGCAAATAAAACTATTTAAAAAAGGTAGAAATATATATTTAACAAATTGTCGGTGAGCCTATTGATTTAAACATACCTAAACATGCTTCTCAATAAATTAGAATATCGGCAAAAAGTTATTTTTTTAAAATAAATTAATTCAGAATGTGAAACTCATATACAATATAGCATCATTACAAACCGGGTTTTGGTACTTTTAGTAGTGTGGACAGGTGCCATGTCCTGGTAGACGGCTGTGCAGACTTTGGTCTTAATAAAACCCAGTGAACCCATACCAGCAGTTGACATGACTCCCCAAACCATGACTGATTCTGGAAACTTCACACCAGACCTCAAGCAGTTTGGATGGTGCTTCTCTGCTCTTACTCCAGATTCTGGGACCTTGATTTCAAGATAAATGTAAAATTTACTTTCATCTGAAAATAAAACTTTGGACCACAGAGCAATAGTCCAGTTCTTTTTTTCTCCTTGGTCCACTCAACTTTCCATTAATATGTCTTGATACAACATTCTGTGAACAGGCAGCTTCTTTAACAATGCTCTTTTGTGGCTTACCCTCCTTGTGGAGTGTGTCAATGACTACTTTCTGGACAACTGTCCAGTCAGCAGTCTTCCCCATGATTGTGTCACCTACTAAACCAGATTAATAGACTTTTTAAAATGCTTAGGACATCTTTGCAGGTGTTTTGGGTTCATTTTCTAAATTTATGAGATAATGGCTTTTGGGGTTTCCTTGTCTGCAATCCATAATCATCAACACTTGAAAAAGTTCACTCTATGTGTAATATAATAAATGAGTTTCACTTTTTGAATTAAATTACTGAGAAACTTTTTGCTGATGTTCTAATTTATTGAGAAGCACTTGTACATGCCCATCATATGTGTATAATGGTGCCCTTGCTCATATCTGACAATAGATGTCAGGCAACATATTGGATTGAATAGATTGTTTTCAAGTGAGAAAAATTTACTTAATCCCCTTTTATTACGATAACTACTCTATGCTATGCTATGTGTGCATGTTAGCTGAACAAATGTTAACACAACAGCTATTAAAAGTATATAGCCATGCGGAAAACTTGACTCCACATGACTTAACTTTTACAAATACATGATGCAAATAAAAAAGGCCTAACTGCGATAAATTAAAAAAAAGATTGGATATATATTGATAAATATGGGCCTAGTAGCACAAACCACTGTGTGAGGTGTCATTTAATGTGCTTCAGGCTATATGATAGGAATAAGAACTAAGCACCTCATACATCAAATACAGCAGATAAAATCTGCAGAAAATTTGTCTAGATAATAAAAAAAACCCCATAAAAGTATTATTGCACTTTGAATATTAGGGCAGATATATATTCACTAGTCTTAAAACAGGTTGTGCAGTATCAGAAATTTTTATTTTATTACTTCCAGGTGATGTAAAAATAGCACTTATTCATGGCCTCACTTTTGGGACTCCAATTACAGCAGATTCTGTTGGTATAAACATGTTTATGTAAGTGATGTTAGGACATACCTGTTACAGCAAGGTCAGGAGAAAAACCTTTAAGTCCTTTAAGCACCTTCAGTTTTCAAGTGTTTAAGGCATTATCAATCAGCCCTATTGTTTGTCCTTAAAGCTAACCTGTCACCACATTTTTCTGGTATCTATGGATCTTCAGAACAAGTTGAGGGGCGTGGCCTAATGTCATGTAACTAGGGTGACATTATCAGAGGTCTTTTAGCCACTTAACATTGGCAAACTATACTTCATGCACATATCTGACCATATAAACAATCACAACAGCCTGCATAGACTTCTACTCTTCTCTATGTAGGCTGCTGTGATTTCATGTGATATGATATGCTTTGATTTATTGAGATATGTGCTTGGTGTATAGTTTCCTAATGTTAAAAGGCTAAAGAACCTGCAATGATGTCACCCTGGTAACATGATATTACTGCTGCATGAAGAGAAGCAAGGGGAGGAGCTGATGGAAGAGGCCACACCACCTCAACTTGCAATAGACCGGCTTTAATACCAGGTAAAATTATAAATTTGAATATATTTGAATCTGAGGGGAACAATTTTTAGCTAAAAAAGGGTGTCAGTTAGTTACTACAGATAGGTAACAGTTGGGTAATAGGGTAATATTTACTACAGGAACCTGCCACTAGCTGTATTTGGGAATAATGTGGTAACAGGTTCCCTTTACATCTAACCTATAATTATGAACATTTTGAAATTACAACTATTTGAAAAAAAAGTATGCACAAATGCTTCACAAACAACGATAAAAACTGTAATTAACTAACATTAAGAAAAACTAACAAATATGTGTTTGTAAGCACACATTTTGAACAAATGTCATAACCCTATGCCTGGTCTCATACCTCCTAGGGCCTCATACGACCAGCCTATAGTATTGATAATCTTTATTTACATAAGTCCATCATATTCGGCAGTGCTTTACAAATCATGAAGTATATAAACAAACAAATGAGAATGAAGATTAAAAATAGAAATTGTAAAATTTATCAATATACAGTATACAGACACAAAGTGCAAGGGCATGCCAGGCAACTTATGAAGACATCAGGGCTTGAGGAGCAACCTCCATGGAGAGGATACACAGAGAGGTTTAGTTTAAAGAGAATTCATGTGATATGAGATTATAACATTTGATAGGCATGCCTTATGAGCTATCACCTATCAGTTAGCCAGCTGCATTCAGAAATGGGAAACAAGTGCAATTGCTGTAACGCTGTCTTACCCTCTTAAAATATTTTGCAGTTTATTGGTCACTTTCCCTCCAAACAAATTATATATATGTATAGTGATCGTACATATTTCAGAATGGTAGAATTGAAAATAACATCTCCAGGAAAAAAAGTCCACCATTAACGGGGTTGTCCACCTTCAGTGAATATTTGATATGGTTTGTGTAAGGAAAAGTTATCCAATTTTTCATTATACTTTCTGTATCAATTCATCGCTGTTTTCTAGATCTCTGCTATAGAAAGCTTCTATGTTTACATCCAGTGGATAGAAAACTGTCAAGGTGATGTGATGAACACGCAGGTACACGAGCCGTTATGATCACAGAGAGTAATAGGAGCTTGTGCATCTGCCACTCCATCACATCACATGGACAGATTTCTATCCACTGGATGTAAACATAGAAATTTTTATAGCACGACAGCAGGCAGAGATCTAGAAAACTGTGAGGAATTGATACAGAAGGTATATTGGAAGATTGTATAACTTTTCCTTACACAAACCATATCAAATACTCACTGAAGGTGGACAACCCCTTTAACTATGTACATAGAAAAACTAAAAGTGGGTACCAATAGCTGTTTTATTGGAACCATACTGACCACAAAATACAGTATTATTATATCTTCCTCCAAGATAGTGTTAATTAAATGTGATCAATCAGTTATTGCCACCCAATTGGATTCCATCAAAGAGTACAACTTAATACACAAAAAACAAGCCATTAAGCAGTGACATGGACAGATAAATGTATATATTACAGTTGTGTTCTGTGGGCTAAAACAAGCTACTTCCTGTAGTGGTTAGGCAATTGATTCAGACTAATAAACATCAAGGTCAAAATATTTTCAAATTTTAATTAAAGTAAAAAACTAAACAAAAAAGGAAGCAAATATAAAAAAAAACAATAATAATTAAAAAAAAATACAAATGAAAAAATAAAGAGATAGGTGATGTTTGAAAATCAAAGTAAGTTTCCAGTCAAATAGTATTTAGTTGATAATAATTTGCTTTAGCAATTTTCATAGCAAATGCTTCACATTGAACTTTAAGCTTTGGCAGAACTATAGTATTACAGCAAGGTTATTCTTTGTACCTTACATTTGTTTCATTTGCACATTTATATTAAATGTTGTTTTGTTTTATTGTTTCTTTGTAATGTGTTTTTATTTTTATATCTTTTATTGGTGTGACACTCACTGATTTGTATTATTAGCTAAAATTTCACATTTTAATGACTCCTTTTTTACTTTTGCAACCTTGCGGGTAGAAATAATAAAATATAAATACAAATTTCCTCTGAAATATGTAGTATATATTAAAATAATATCCTTGGCGCATAACTCATGTAGAATCTGTTCACATATGCTGTGTATGTAACATCTCTACTGGGGGCTGATGGTGTATGGGGGCAGATGTGAACCAGTGGCTGGCTTGGTTGTGGCCTAGTTGCAGATGTCACAGAGCAGCAGTCCTGGTGTAGGCCTCTTCCACACCCATTAGGGCCAGCAGGGTGAGGGGGTCCAAATGGTAACAAGGTTCCCCCAGGAGCACTTCCAGTGTAGGTGACAAAAAATGGCTGATGGTAGTGGCCATGTTAATGGCTTAATCCAGGGACATGCAATTGGAAACTGAGATAATGCAAAAACATATTCCTTTATTGCAAGATCTACCAAATAGGTCAGCAGCAGTAACAGGCTGTGCAATGTGCTGAAAGTCTTCCCTTGTAACAGTAGTAGGAAGCGGTACCTCAGCCCGGAAACAGGTCTGTAGCCTATATATATCTCCTTGGTGCTTTACTGCATCAGCAACACAGGTTAGCAGTGTCTTCCACCCAAATCTCAGAACCCAGAACTGACGGCAGAGCCAATATTCATTGACTTATAGATGGTTATTTATCATACGCTGCTGCTCTTGCGCAGCGCAATACATCACAAGGCTTCTTCCACTTGAAGTATCTGCACAGCGTTGCCTCGCCTGCTTGGCATAGATATAAACGTGATACATATGCACACACATACATACATACATGCATACATACATGCAATACATATGACACACTAATACTGCACACACGCATACAATACACATGACATGATAATACATAATATACACTAACATTGCACTCAGTTGCTTCCATAAAAACACTCCTGGTGATGGAGACAGAAGTCTTCATAACAGAGTTAAACTATGCCAGGATAACAGTTAAAGGGTCATGATATCATGAGCCAAAGGAGCTGGCACAGGAAGCACAATTTTCAGCATAATGTGATGAGCAATCCCGTTGGATATGCGACCTATGAGCTGCTTCCCCTTCCTCACTGCCTCGGCTGCTGAGAGAGGGGCACAGCATGTCACTCTTCTCTGTCCTTCGCCACCCATTGTGTGCTCAATGGGTAGTACCACGATGACACAGCCTCTAGGTAACTTCCAAGTTCTCTCCCCCTATACCCTTTACTTCAGTGCTTCAACCAGAAGCAGTGTCAGACATACAGCGCCCATGGTTGTCACAGTTCAATATAAAAATCACATGCCCTGTGTGCCTTCTTCTTCCTGTACTGACGCAGTGCACAGGGCAGATGCTCTTATAGTGCACTGTGACGGCCCAGTCTCAGGTTGTCTTTAACTTGGCCCGGTAAATAACATCTCATAAAATAATTAGTATTTAAGATATTGATGTATGCATTATTAAGAATGTCATAATAAAGTACAGACGGTTACTTACAATATAGGTTCTTTAGGTGTGTTCATAAGTTGAATTTGTATGAGTCGGAACTGGTATATTTTATAATTGTATCTCCAGAATTACAAAACTTTTTTTTGCCCCATTGACAATTGGGTTTTCCTAATTTTGTGCAGTGAAGGGAACAAGGATTATTAATAAAGTTTCATTACAGATACCTTACAGCTCATCATTGCAGGCTTTAACTAAATTAAAGCATTCAGAAATCTTCACAGCGAGCAGAGAGATCTGTCTGTAACTAGGGGTCATCTGTAAGCCAGATGTCCTTAAGTCGAGGACTGTCTGTATAACAAAGTTTCTTACATGAAACTGAAGAAAGGTAGAATCTAAAATTAGTAAGATGGAACATAGGATAATAAAATAATAATAAAATGGTAATTTTGGGGGGAAATTTTTTGCTGCACATATTGCTCACACTTGTGTGTTTTGTATTCTGCAAAAAAAAAGCTACATTTGAAAGTATCTAAATCTGATTGAGATATATATTTTTATAGTTGTATATTTATAGTTGTAAAGACATAAATATTTTTTTTTGAAGAATTTGTATAAACTTGTCTGCATTTGTCAGACCTACAGTACAAACACCACACTACAATGTTTTCTGTGTGTATTTGTCTAGCAAAGCTACTTGATGGGTTTTATTAACTTTACCTATGATGGAAATATTTGGAGTTGGTTGTTTGACTCATGTCAATGTGAAGTGTAAATCATGATCCCATTCGCATTCTTTTTCTGTTAGTAAGTTCATGAAGAAATTGACAAACCAGCATTCAATTTGCTCATTATCTGACAATTGTTTGGAAAGATCTTCTCTGTACTACTATGAAAGACAATTTCCAAACGGAATGTGTGACCTCATACTATCTTACCAAAACAGAGGTAGAACTGCCTTAAAAAGGACTGGCTTCTTGTCCAGGAAATGCATGGACAAAATACAGATGAGGAATGATTTGCAGAAAGCAGCTGCTCAAAAACGAAAGTCCAAAGTATAATTCGGACCTGATGCACCTTATTTCTTCTGGCCTCTTCATCTAAGATCCATTTCACTTTGGACTGATTAAGGAAGGCAAGAATCCTAAAATAATTTTGGAGATAAAAAACATATTTAAAAAGTGCGTGCCAAAGGCAATACCTTTTTTTTTCTCTTATGAAAGCATCCAAAGATTTTCTCCCAAGCTCATCTCAGTTCTTACGAGTTCCTTTTCTAATGCAGGCATGTGTGGGTACTCCGATGAGCCTTACCTATCAATGACCACAGCCTCACTATTAGCTAGTCGGGCCTGGATATACACTCTTGGAAACTCTCCCTAAAGCTCTCCCTAAAGTTCTCAAGTGAATTAGCATCACAGAACATCAGGACACTGGCAGTCACCAAACACATCACGCATCAACATATGTCACAAAAAAAAGTGTGGAAGCCATTCTCTGTCTGGCAATGACAGATAGACATAGAAGCCCACAGCCACAATCCTGGGGGAGCAAGCCACCGCAGAGAGGGCATGGCAGTGACAACACAGAGGCTTCATGTGCCTTAAGAAAAACTGTGCAATCTCTTCTTTACAAATCAAGTGGATTGCAGTCAGGACAAATCCTCCAATGGACCGTGTGAACCTCCCTGTAATCCCTTGAAGTGGTTGATGCCAGCTCAAATTGTATGAAAGAGAGAACCCTGAGACTGCCGCAATCTTATTACAGTGCTCTTTATCCTTTATCCTTATTCCCAGCTTATTACAAACCTGGCAACTATTAATCGTCCGATGGGTGAGGGAGCTCTAAACATCAGTAAGACAAGACATCCCCATTGTAGATGCATGGAACAACATGGAAATAGATATGCCATATAGGGAAGCTCCTAGACTCATATGAGCAAGTCCCTTTTTTTGTAGAACTCTTTTTATTGTTTTAGTTATATAGATGAATTACATGTTACATGTGCTTTTTACACAATTGTGGCAGTATACTGAAATATATCAATGAAACAATAAAAATATTACGTTAACACATGTTATCCTTTTCATACTATTGCAGCATTTTATAGCATCATCAAAATTCAAGCGGGATTTCAACATAGTTTAACAACTGCTATATTTGCAACATGGTCAAATTCAGATTCTTTTTGATAAGAACATTAACAGAACTGTATTAGAACTATAATAGTGCTCCGTCATCTATTTGAACAAGTATTATCTTATATCATACTAAATGCTGATGCTTGTTTTAGCTTGGCTTCTTAAGGTGAGTTGGCGGCAGTTTACTCCCGGCCTTTAAGTCATATAGTATCTGCAGGAACTGAACTAGCTGATTTATTTATTTATTTTTTTGTCAAGTGTTCTAATTACTTCCTATGTTGATGTAATCTACACCGTGGGGTTTCTAAACCTTTTCCAAGGCTGCCACAGTTTTTCGTATTGATCATGGGCCCTGCTTTTCCAACTGGCTAACTCTTCTAATCTGCATATATTATCTAGGCGGTTTAGCCATTAATCAATAGATGGTGGGTCTGTTTGCAGCCATTTTGGAGGAATGGTAAGCTTGGCTGACTGCACTAAGTGTGTGGTTGCACATCCCTGCCAACTCTCATGGCCTTGACAGGTGTGTGTTGAAGCAAGAGGGGCATAAAAGCTATTATCCAGATGGTTTAGAACCCATGAACTCCTTTATCATTTCAATCTACTGATGTCACTTCTTGTTGAATGGGTTCTTGCTTCAGAGTTTGAGAAGCACACCAGGGTTGCTCTGCTGAAGATGTAATTGACAGCTTGCCTTGCAGAGTTGGTTCTCTTGGCTGAGCTGGGTGTGTGTTCTGTGGAAAGCTGGGTGTTATGATCTTGGAGCTAGTGTGTGTTTCATATGTGGGTTGAGTGATGGATAGCCAAGTACTTTGCGCTCATGTCTCTATATTGCTTGCTGTGTATTTTGACCCCTGCTTTTCTTCTGACTACTGTTTGCCTTATGATTATGTACCTATTCACCATCCATGATTTGACCCAGTTATTCTGACTATGGTTGTGTCTGTCCTCTGTTTTAAGCCATACTCACAAAACCTCTACTTGTTGTTGCCTTTGGTTTAGATCAGGATCTGGCAATGAAGCAGGGACAGGGCTACTGCATAAGGGAGGGCCTGTACC
>WNYA01005279.1:0-15583 GCA_019512145.1 Engystomops pustulosus
CGGGAAAAGTTCGTCTCGAATAACGAGTACCTGAGCATTTTAGTGCTCGCTCATCTCTAGATTTCATGCATATTTTTCTTTTTATTTAGTGTATGTAATCCTCTGGTTTGAGCTGTATATACAACATATTGGGGGTCATTTATTAAGGGCCCGATTCGCGTTTTCCCGACGTGTTACCCGAATATTTCCGTTTTGCGCCGCTTGTACTTAAATTGCCCCGGGATTTTGGCGCACGCGATCGGATTGTGGCGCATCGGCGCTGGCATGCGCGCGACGGAAATCGGGGGGCGTGGCCGAACGAAAACCCGACGTATTCGGAAAAACCGCCGCATTTAAAAACCGAAAATGTGTCGCATAAGGACCGCTTACCTTCACCTGGTCCAGCTCGGTGCATTCCGGCGCGATGAGTTTACTTTCAGCGCAGCAGCGCCACCTGGTGGACGGCGGAAGAACTACCTTATTAAATCCCGGCCGGACCCGAATCCAGAGCGGAGAAGCCGCCGCTGGAACGCGAATGGACCGGGTAAGTAAATTTGCCCCATTATGTTTTATAAAAAACTAAGGCTTTGAAAAAACTGTTAATTTTGAGACTTTTATCCACACTTATATATAAATCACACAGTTCCACTGCCATAAACACTCCACAAATTGAATTAGAATTCTCACTGCATATTGAAAGTGATCAAATGTTTTACATTTTTTACCACGTTATATTATTCTGCTAAACATGTTTATTGTTGATTTATACCAAGAACTTACCTTAGTTTTCAGATATACTGTCAGCAATATCTTGTTTGTAAAACATAGGTTTTCAAATATGATCTGACCTCCTGAAAAAAACTACATATTCAAAAGATTAAACACTATAAAAATAATTCTGCAACGTTTCTGTTGTGCACCCTTAGTGTACTTCAATAAGCTGAGTCCAGAGAAAACCTTGTTTATGACTTACCATAAAATACTTTGAGACAAAGCTCTGTATTAAAATGCTGCAAATAAACGCCATATACAGTGAGCAAGCAGATGCTTGATTCACCACATTAAGAAGATTACAGGTTTTAGAAGCCCTGATGTTATGTTGATTTTCTTGTCAGAAGAAATGAAAAGAATACATGAATGGGTTAATACTTGAATTTACTTGTCAGTCCTTACTCTGGATCTCATTGAGAAAAGACTTTTGGCAGACCCAATGCTGCTGTATAGTTAATTTATTATTCTATTTATTATTTGGAATACTTTGATATTGTTCTTTAGTTTAAAATGAATATACATGGATAAATATCATGATTACAATTTAATGATTTAAGATATGATGGATTAATAATGTGATTATGGGAGACCTGTTAAAATATTTATTATGGCTCATTCAAATTTGCGGCCGCAGATAAGTTCCCATAGACGGCAATTGGCGCACCGCGTTGGTAGGGTGCGGTGGCGCTCTGGATCATCTATCTATCTATCTATCTATCTTTCTATCCAAAATTCAAAACAGGGAAGCAGCACTCCATGAAATATTCAGTGTTTTATTTCGCCAGTGGGCAGATGCAACGTTTCAGCTGTCTCTATGCAGCCATTTTCAAGCATAATTAGTGGTAGTACAAGGCGGGTATTTATCCCCCACAGGATGTGACATCATCAATCAATTTACAATGAGTGAGATAATATACAATATAAATTCATATTGAGCAGTGGTAATAAGGTGTTACAGTGTTACAATGAATCAAAAGTGAGTACATAATTAAAATATTTACATTAATGCCGTCAGACAGTCAGCCCGAGGCTCCGTCATGCCTAAATAAATGGACCAATGGCGCATAACCTGCAAGTTGCCTGGGTAACCAGGACAACAAAAGAAAACAGCTCAAGGAAGAAAGAGACATTAGGACAGCGGCACACATGGCTCTAAGACCCACACATCAGGACTCGGGGCATACCTCAGTTAGGATCACATAAGGCTCCCGGGGGGACTAGCTTGGACGGCGCGATCGCGTTGCGGAATGCCCAGAAGGCACCCGCCGCGGTCGATCATGTCACACAGCAACGTCACTCACACAGGGACGCCTCTACTCTCGCGAGAGTGTCCAGACTGGGTAGTGGCCATCTTGGAAGTGGGAAAAACAAGAGCGAGTGCCAGTATGCAGGTAAGTGAGAGGAAAAAGCTGAAGGGAAGAACATAGGGATACATTAATAGTAGTAGAAAACTACCGGTAGTGGCAGATCGGTGTTTTAGGATTACTTAGATCAGCGATGAAGTACACCTGAGCAGGTGTCCTTTGTTCTCCCATGTGGTACACTGTTGAGCTGTATAAAGGTTGGTCATATGCGAAGCTTGCACCCACCACGAATTTCAAATTCACTTTTCACTGTGCTGCTATCCCCCACCTTTCTTCTTTAAGCTATCTTTCTATCCACTTATAGTTTCTCATTTATAGTATTTATGTCGTATGTAGTGGAGAAATGAAATGAGTTCTCCGGGAGTGGTTACCCGGATCCTTCATTCCTTGCCACATATTTACATTGTCCCGTACATATGGCTGTGGCGCCGTTATATATTTTCTATTGAATATACTTTGTATGGCCTATAACATTTAACAAGGTATATACTGCCCACTGTATCTCCCCTTATAGCAGCTCTGTGAATTCTTTACATGTTCTGCATAGCAGACAACGGTATTTAGCTGCCGTAACGTCCGACATACAAGCCGGCTTTTTCTGGCGCACGCGCAATGTGACGCATACGATGGTGTCTGGTTGCCGTGACGTTTGTTACACAAGCCGGTCTTTTCCGGCGCATGCGCATTGTGTCGCACCTAGCATGCATTCCATTCATGCATTCCACAGCGGTATTACTGTTTTACACACGCTGTGACAGTTTTTGTGATGATCGGAGACCATCATATGCGTTGGGACACATCCAGGAAGAAACAGGGAGCTTATTCCCTTTGGCGCCAGCACCACAGCACTTTATGGATAGAAGGTTAACTGTTAATTAGCACGTTGGCACACCTGTATATAACTTGATATGTTTACATTGATTCACTGATGGTTTCTATGTATTTTTATGCATTTTGTATATATTTCAACACTAATATGTAAATATGGTAGGCGGATCATTGCCAGTCACATGACCTTGCATGTTTGTATAAATTTCCGCTGATTGCACTATGTAAATGGCTTGAAAAAGGCTCTCTTCAGCCGAAACGTCGCTATTGTTATATGTGATGGAATAAAAGGACCACATTTGTTTTCTACCACAAACGGAGTGCTGCACGTTTTCTTCAAACTTCTATCTATCTATCTATCTTTCTAACCACTTATAGTTTCTCATTTACAGTATTTATGTCGTATGTAGTGGAGAAATGAAATGAGTTCCATTGCAGCACTTGTTAATAACAAAATAATAATGTAATCAGAACATAAATTATTTTCTTAAGTATTTTGCTGAACCACTAGAGTGTTATAGGAACTTATATTGAGAGCTTGAATGGTTATAAAGGTAAAAAAAAAACAAAACTCTATTTTGAGGTTATTATCCATTTCTCATAAATTGACAAATAACTAAATGGCTATCGCCAATCCGTGTGGATCTCCAAAGCTTTTGCGCTAAATTTGCAAAAGTTGAATAAGCAATATTTTGAGGGAGATGTGTTGGTTTTTTAGATCAGTGCAGAGTAGAATGAGACAGATCTCTGCTGCGCCATATTTAGCACTATGTCTGATGCTGGATGATTAATCAGGTGCAGCATATGACTGGCGAGTTGTACGCTTTTCACCTTTTATTAGTTGGCCTAATTTTCTGCACCACAATATAGAATTTTCTGGTGCAAGGACTGAATTTTCTGGAAGATGGGCTATTTTTCGTCCAATCACGCCCCCTAGTTATCGTGGAAATGCAAATTTTTTGCAAAACAGACTAAAAATGGTCTAAAATCATCAGTAAATCAGTAAATTGCTCCAGTTTTCGGGCAGATTGGTATTTCTTCAGCTTTGTTGTGATTTTATAACATTTGGTATATTATTGAGAGCTGTGATCTCCCTCTTTAATTCAGTCTTTTTCACTCTGTTTTAAATTTGAAAAGTCAAAATGTATTCAGTTGACGAACATTGACTAGAAAAAACTGATAGATTCAGGCTTTTTAGTAAAGTATAACACATTCAAATTTATGTCCATATCACCTTACATTTTGCAGCCTTCCTAGACCAATTATTTGATTTGAAGGTTGGATTTATTATTATAATGCTAGTGTTATTAAGTGCTGAGTGTTCTAACAAAAAGTACATCATCAAGGTTCCTGGTACCACATTAAATGCATTGCCTTATTTTCCAGCGAGTTAAAATGTTTAATAAAATAAAATCACCTTTTGACTCCATCTCTAATGGAAGAAAATATTTGTCATGATAACAAGTTGTGTTCTCTATCATTAACGCCACTTATCAACTCAGATCACTGCCATTAATGCCTCATAATTATCCCCTGCTGTTATTAGTGTGTCTTAGCAGTTTCCTCCAATAGTCAATTATCAACAGGAGAGCCGTGTAACACTCTTCATTTATTAACAGTATATTTCATTCACTTTTCTAGCTTCTACTTACATATAGCTTAAGTGTCATATCAAATAGCAATTTCAAGGCAAACAGCATATTCAGCATAAGTAAACTCACAATGGAGGCCATTTACAAGCTGATAGCTCAGTGCTAAGTGAGGTCAAAAAGGCTAGGGCTGTAGCTTATGAACTTTCTCCTGATATTCAATTTCATTTGTAAATATCGATGGCTCAATTAAAATTCATTCAAGAATTTATGATATAACTAAAGATATATACTTTGAGACACAAAGAGACTATAGGCTTAGTCCTGCTTCACAAATAGAATTGATTTTTAATGCATATTTTCACTGTATAGAGTTTCTACCATTTCACGTGACATCTGGACAGTGTATTTTTATTACAGAGACAACGAGGGTTAATATTGTATTTGAACATTTTTTGAAGAATGTATCAAATCCAAAACCGTTCCTTCACAGGTGCTCAATTTTATGCCCTAAATGACATTATTAAGCATCTGCCATACAACATATTGGGCACACTATTCATCTGGAAAGACTAGGTGACACACATTAGAGTTCGGATTGTATCTCAGCTGAGTAACTAACCAAATGTCAAACAAGGTTGGCATTACATGATGGTTGCCAAAAGAATAACCCTCTGAGCCAGTCACCTGATTTTCAAGAAATATGTGATTTAATCTTTTACCTGTAATTTATTTGCGTTACTTTGAAACTGCATAAAACTGCTATTTGCCTGACCTTGACTATAGTATACATGTTTAATACACTATATTAAAAGAGTGCTTTGTAAACTATTAGACACTATGTAATGCAATTGCTATTTATGCAGTTTCCTAATCTATGCTAATCAGAATGCTGATTAGAATTGGATTCATTTGCATACCAACCTTAAAGCGATGGTAGAACAGGTTGTTGAACTGTCCTTGGCTGTGGAAAAGTTACTTTTAACTCCATGTGTCATGTATGTGCCATGTTTTTGTAATGTTTTCTAATGTTTTGTATTTTTTATAGTAAATTAAATATGGTACTTTTGAAAAGTATCCAGGCTGTACCATGGTGATCCCCTTATGCCACTGTACGACTTATGGGTGGGCATAGGTTATGTAGGACTGCCCTACTTTAGGGAGGAGAGTTCTCACTAATTAGTATTAGTGAGAGAGCAAACAGCACCACCAACTTCCAAGTGGCAAACACATACTGAACAACAGGCTCTATTACCACATTTATAAATCATTGACATAACACAAGAACCTGAGTGCAAACTTAGGATCAAGTCCCCATGATGGAAAGCCTTACCGCCATCCTCATCCTGTATGCTATACTTCAGAATACAAATATATGCTGAACAGACACATACACTATATATGCATTATACAGATAACAACATGGCACAGCAAATGTACTGCATAGCAGGGATACCATTAGATGGATGAAGTATAGAGATAAATTACTCTATAAATCAGTTCAAGCTGCTCCTGTCTATGTCTGTGCTGTACTGGTCCGTCCTGGTCTTTATCCTAGTGGACTTCTCACAAGTAACAATTCTTCTCCATCGGTATAAAAATATTTCACTGGCCTTGATGTGTTGCTGACGATTTTACCGGCCACATGTATTCAGTAGAGATGGGAGAATCGATTCAAATGAAGTGGAATTCGGTCCGAACTTCAGGGAAAATTCGATTCATCACAAATCCAAAGTTTACGGTGATGGGAACAAAGTTTTTTCTTGTTCCCTTTTGTAGCTAAATTGGTGCAAACACAACGTGTTACATGGGGCAGAGAACTCTGGGAAGGAGAAAGGAACACTCTCGATCCCATCTGCAGACATGTAAGCCAATCAGTGACTGGCAGGCTTATGTGATGTCACACAGCCCTATAAAAACAGGCAGCCATTTGCAATCTCGGCATTTCAAACTGCATATGCTGTAGGTAGCGTCTAGTTGCTTGTACTGTACTGTTCTGTACCGTTTTCTGCTCCAATCCGAGGGTGTCCATTTTGGGGGATCTGTATAGCCCAAATAGCAGTACTTTTTTGTTGCTGAAGTGAATAGGAAGAAATCTGTGTAAAATCCACATAGCTTCTGGAGTGTTTTCTGCTCCTATCAACAGGTGTTCATATTGGGGGATCTGTTGTCCCCAAATTGCATTTATTTTTTCTTGCTGAAGTGAATAGGAAGAAATCTGTTTGGAATCTACATAGTTTCTGGAGTGATTTCTGCTCCTATCACAAGGTGTCCATTATTGGGTATCTGTATACTCCAAAAAGCTGTTTTCTTTGTTGCTGAAGTGATTAGGAAGAAATCTGTGTAAAATTCACATAGTTTTAGTAGTTATTTCTGCTCCTATCCCAGGGTGTCCGTTTTGGGGATCTGTTTACCTCAAATAGCTGTTTTTTTTGTTGCATGAAGTGAATAGGAAGAAAGCTGTGTAAAATCCATATAGTTTCTGGAGTTATTTCTGCTACAATCCCAGAGTTTCTGTTTTGGGGAATCTATATACCCCAAATAGCAGGGTTTTTTTGTTGCATGAAGTGAATAGGAAGAAAGCTGTGTAAAAATCCACATAGTTTCAGTAGTGATTTCTGCTCCTATCCCAGGGTGTCCATTTTGGTGATCCGCATACCCCAAATAGCATTTCTTTTTTTGTTGTTGAAGTAAATAGGAAGAAATCTGTTTCAAAGCCACATAGTTTTAGTAGTGATTAGTAGTGATTTCCACAATGCTGTTTTCACCCTCCACCACTCTATGACTTTGCCACTATGTTTGATTTTCCTCTTCATTTCATCTGTCAGAAGGAATGAAAAGCTTCAGGATTGATAGCCAGAAGCAGAAGTGGATACAGAACACAGAGGACATGCAAATATCGCATTTACTGGTCATCTCTGTTCTAGATCAACTCCTGTTTGTTTTTGGCTTTAGCAATACTGTTGGATTATTACCCTCATCCTCATTTAACAGAACAGGTTCTGTTGTAATCTATGTAATCATCTGATGTCAGTGTAAAAAGTGCACTCTTTGATGATATAGAGTGATCTTGGCCCTCAGTTCAGTCCATTCGAGCTGGCACAGATGTTACCTTGTCAGGCTGCGTTCCTGCTTCACTTATTTGGTGATGCTGGCCTCTGTTAGTGCCCATGGAATTGAAGAGTGAAGCGATTCTAAGAGCGGCGGCTGTCATGTGCGTGTCATACTAAAACACAGCATTGTTTGAATACCAAACCAAACATTCTAGAACACCCTACAGGCTCTCTGCAGCCGTGAAAAACCTGTTTTTTAATGTGATTCCTCATGATTAGGTTCGGGTCGAATCAAATTTTTTCGAAAAATTTGGCGAATTGGGTCGAACCAAATTTCAACAAATTCGCTCATCTCTAGTCTACAGCATTGTTTATCACATCTCCACTCTGTGCCCCTAACCATGCAACAGTCAATTAAGATAGTGCCCCTAGTAGACATAATACACTTATATACTGTATCAGCAATCTCTCATTAATTCCTATGCAAAACCACACCCTCTTCATTATTTACCACAGTACTACCCAATTTCATTTCACAGCACCCCTCAATAATTAACGGGTAGCATAGCAGCACTGCCTCTTATTAATGAATTTGCGGCAGAGCACCCCCATTAATGCATAGAAACTCTTTATGAGACCCCCCTCCACACACTTTGCACTAATGCAGAGCTCAGCAGCTCCTTCCTTCATTAATTAATGCAGAGTGGTCTTCCACCTGGTAGAAGCAGGCCCGCTACAGCTCCCAGGCCAGTCTCATGCCCTACAACCACAATTGTTATGCCACTTATTTCATTATTAGGCTTCTAGAATTCCTCTCAACTGATTTCAAAATCCACAATAGCTTTCTCGATTCCATTTTTTCCAAACTTCTCTTGCTTATTTCCTCCTGTAAACACTCCCAATGAACTCTATCACGCAAAGAGCCTACAATACCACATATCTTCAAACCTTAATTAAGCTCTTTATCCAACTGCTTTATCTCATCTCTCTTATGTACCAACAATTTCCTCCCTTATTTCTTCTTTTGACCTCCTTTCCCCTTACTCACTACGTTGCTCACTCCAGTGTATCTTTGTATCTAACCAAGTCTCTCTTTAACATATCATTGAATCTGTCTGGTAAGTTCTGCTGTTCCCGAGTTACTCCTTTAGTGAGGGAAAGCTCATTGAATCCTGTTTCTGACCTTGGATTCCCGCTCTTCTGTATCTATACCATTAGCACGGTCAAGCTTATAAAAACTCATAATATTCAGTTATGCTTTTATTCTGATGACACCAAAGTTTACCTTTCCAAGATAATTTCTGCTATCAGAAATCTTGAAAAGGCTGTCAGATAAGTCCTACTATCTACTATCTACTCCTACTATCTATAACTGAACATGGAAAACACTCAGCACACATTATTCCTCCTTCTCGTTTACCCTTCCAGCAGATCCACCATATAAATCACAGTTTATGGCTTCACACTTTTCCCTAGTATCACAGATCTGCTGTTTCAGGGGTAACTTTCAATATTTCCCAGTGCTACTTTATAGCTCCATCTTATACTTTTGTGTCTCCTATATATGTAAAACCTTTTCATATGGATTTTTGTTTTTATGGCACTTAAAAAGTAAAGTGCTATTGCGGGCACATTTTGTAATAACAAATTTCCCTCCACAAGGAAGATTTGTTTGGCTGCAATATTTCCCCTGGATGCATTCTGAAAGTTACTAGTGACAAGATGGAACAAACTGGTAATCCTGGTGCAGGCAACATTGCGTCAGAACTCAAAAGCATAAATAATCTGTGTCAGAAACCAGTGTATATGCACAAAGGTTAATCTGAAGAATAGTCAGATGATGGCCATACCATAGTATAGAACCACCAGTCTAAAAGCACCAGATGTACACTGAGACACAATAACTGGCAAAGTTTCTTTGTAAAGAACTGCTTCAACTAACAACTGCTGATTCAGGAGCTCAGAATCTTAGTAGATAGTTCATCTTTATTTTTAACTACAGCTTCTAGATCATAATGCAGTGGCAAGAAAGCCAGGAGCAGCAGAGTTGACTATGTCATCATGAAAGATTGTACACATGTCAGCTAATTTTTCTACCAGTAAATCTGGGGTGATCAGAACAGTGTTACAGTACAATCTAGTTAAACCATGTATATATATACAAGGTAATATATTCAATCAAAAAAAATTATAGTCAGAAGAAAGGCCAATAGTCCATTTAAAATTTAAACCACAAGAACTAATTGATAATCATAAGGAGAAATTGCACCATAATCTAAAAACAATGTTAAGGTCACGGTTGGGGCCGAGATCAAAGTTAAGAATAAAGTCAGTATTTCAATAGAAAAACTGCAAGGGAGGGATGCAACTTCACGTTCTAGCACGTGAGAAGCTGGAACCTCTTTTAGGCACATTGCATTTAGTGTCAGTCATTTTGGCAATTTGATAACATTGGCTAAGCAGAAACAAAGAAAACAGAGCCATTGCAGTAGTGTAAATTGTTGGCATAAGCAAAAGACACCATTTGTATCTAGTGTTCATCTAGAAAAAATTCAAGGAAATGAACCACTAAAAAAAACATTAAATCTCAACCTCTCATCTCAACTCACCTCTACTATTTATCTTAATCCCGATGCTGTCAGTCGCTAATCTTCACACGCCGGGATCACCTAGGAAAGAGAGTTATAATTATCAGCCTGGAGCTGACAAGATGTCCGGCGTTCCGAGCTGCTAATTATGCACGCTCCTGCCACCTACTTCTCCCATGTTGGGAGCATGGGAGAGGGAGTGGATATCACACCTCCATCTCCCTGCATGGGTGAGTATTTTTATGTTTTTTTTCAGTGGTTCTTTAAAAACATGTGTTAAGCATGTATTAAATATATCATTAACATACAAAATACTGATTCTAATGTGCATTCTAAAGTGGCATCCCAATAATACAAAAAGCAAAATAAAAATTCTGAGAATTTACTGGGGGTAATTTATAATTAGTATTTGTGTCTAAGTTTGGCGTTGTTTTGGCACGAGCAGGTTTTTACTCCATTTTTGCTCCTTTTCATTGCAAAAAATGAAATGGACCATTTCAAAGTGATTTTGATATAGACCTGGTTTGCACCAAATTCATTATACTGTCTTCCCTTATTCCATGCTTTTAGACTGCAATCATGTTTTGTAACTTTTTGTTTAGGCGCATACTTTGGTGCAAATTTACTGCAGTAACCCCCTGGCATAGAAATAGGACAAAAACCACTACCAAATTTATCCCTCTTTAGAGGGACATGAAAAAAGAACATTTAGCGACAAACGCAAAAAAAGCAATATTATGTGACAAAACAGAAAATAAAACAAATACATACACAGACTTACTTGATCAATTCAGGAAAAACAAAAATGGAATTGAACATAGACAAGCAAGTCAAAGACAAATTGTATTGTGAATTACCCCCATTGTTCTCTGTGTTAGGGATTATTCAGACAGGTATTTTTGACGTTGTAGCATATGGACTCATTGGGGCAGATTTATCAAGCTGTCTAAAAGTCAGAATATTTCTAGTTGCCCATGGAAACCATTCACAGCTCCCCTTTAAATATTCATGAGCATTGGTAAAATGAAAGCTGAGCTGTGATTGGTTGCCATGGGAAACTAGAAATATTCTGACTTTCAGGCAACTTGATAAATCATTGATTTCTATAGGTTTGTTTACAAGTCCATTTTTTTCACAAATTTGTGGACCGTAAGAAAACAAATCATAGCATGCACTATTTTTATCTTAAATATAGACCAATAACATCTGTAGAAGTAAATGGATCCACAAAAAAAAAAAAAAAAACAGCACATGTATAAAATCCACATGCAGTCCGTGTTTGCTGCACGTGTAGACAGCCAACTAGGCGGGGTAGGAAGTAGAGTAGAAACCCATCCATTGTTTTTGCGGACGGGAAAAAACATATGACATTCGGATGTGGAAAAACAGATGCGTATACAATGCGGACTGCAAACCGACATCAAGGAAATGCCCATCTATGATGGGCCCTTACATGGAAAGTTTTAATTAAAACCTGTCTCAAAGTGCCATGAAAGGATCTTTTTAGAGCTATTACTATCACATATAAACAGTTGTAGGAAATAATATATCATAAACAAAATAATAGTTGCTTTGATGTAAAAAAAGAGAGAAAATTATAGTAAAAATCATTTTTGATTTAATAACATTGGCAGCATTATGTTTTTTATTTCACTCTAAATTAAAACTCATATATACCTTCCAGAAACTTTCACATTGCCTTTATATTACAGTCTGGAAATATGAAATTGTAAGACTGTTTCATTCACTGCAGCTAGTTATCAAGCCTCCTTCACCTGTACCTAATATGCTATCTGTCATCTCTAAGCACTGATGGGTGTTGAGTGAATCTAAAACTTGTAATTGAAGTATTGCAGAAGTCTGATTATTGAGGCAAAGAGAGCTTTCATCACATGGTAAATGATAAACAGATCTGTGAAGCATAAATAAGTGCACTTAGCTTTCTTCTTGAAATGACAACAGCTACGTATGAAAAATGCAAAGTTATAAAGAAATTTTATAAGTATGCCTAGTTGTGATTTACATATTCAGCAGTTTTTTCTCTAATTTCTGTAAATTTTTATATATTGCTAAATTTCTATTCAGGTCAAATCTACCTCCATAATTCAAGCTTGATCTGTAGTTGAGGTACAGACTTTTTTTGGTTCAATGTCCATAAAGTGGCTCGGTGCAGTAACTACAGATGCATTGCACATTAACCCCGTAACGCCGAAGACACTTTTCACCTTCCTGACACGGCCCATTTTTTAAAAATCTGCCCTGTGTCACTATAAGTGGTTATAACTTTGGAACGCTTTAACATATCCAAGTGATTTTGAAATTGTTTTCTCGTGACACATTGTACTTCATGATAGTTAAAAAATTTTGGTGGTATGTTTTGCATTTATTTATTTATTTATGAGAAAATCAGATATTTGGTGAAAATTTGGAAAAATTCTCAATTTTCGAAATTCAAAATGTTCTACTTTTTCCACACATAGTCATAACAGCAAAAAACCTAATAACTAACATTCACCATATATCTACTTTATGCCTGCGTGGTTTTTTATACATACTCGTATTTTTGTAGGATGTTATGGGGCTTTGAACGTTAGGTGCAATTTCTCACATTTTCATAAAAAATGCAAAATACTGCTATTGAGGGACCTGCTCAGATTTGAAGTCACTTTGAGAGGCCTCAATAAAAGTAAGTAAATTACTACACCCCTCAACGTACGTAAAACAACTTTTATGATATTTGTTAACCCTTTAATTGTTTTACAGGGGTTAAAACAATATCGGATGCAATTTCGAAATGAAATTTTTTGTGGCTAAATGATTTTTTTTCATAAAATGTAAAAATTCTCAGTGGATAAAATACAAAAACGCTCCACAAAGTTTTATACCCAATCTCTCCTGAGTATAACAATACCCCATATGTGGTGGTAACCTGCTGTATGGGCACACGCCAAGGCATCGAAGGGAAGCTGGCCATTCAGAGCAGATTATGCATTGTCACTTTTTATTGGCTATAGAATCTTTATTTTTTGGCAATTTGGACACTCTAGGGCTTATTTTTTGCGACATGAGATGCAGTTTACAAATACTTCATTTCAGTGGGTCATTAGCTTTTTGATGAGATTTTATTAACTCTTTAATGTATGGAGGAAAAGAAAATTGTCAATTTTGGGTTTCTTTTTTTTGTATCTTGTATCTTTTTTGGGTTGTACACCGTACACTAAAAATACTATATTATCTATATTATCTTTATTCTATAGATCACAACGATTACGGTGATTTATATAGTTATTTTTATATATTTTTACAATTTTACAATAAAGAAAATCTCATTTGTTTTTGCATTGCCATGTTTTCTGAGATATAACTTTAATATTTTTAAGGTTGACAGAGCTGGTTTAGGGCTTGTTTTTTATGTGTTGAGTTGTCCTTTCCAGTGGTACCATTTTGGCGCACACATAACCATACAGGTCCAACAATGTTTCTGACTTATTGTACGGATTGTTACGGATGCGGAAATTCCAAATATGTGGGGTTTTGGTGATTTTCAGGTTTTTTTTTGCTTTATAAGATGTGTATAGGTAATGTTTGTGTTTAGGGGACTTTAACTTTATTTAATTAATGCTTTTTATTAAAAAAGTGTGTTTAATTAGTGTTTTTTGCTTTTTTTCTTTACTTTTACTGGTTGTCTTGAACAAGCGATCCTCCTTGTTCAAGCTATTCTTCACCTAATACAGTGTAATACAGATGTAATACACTGTATTATGTGACATACTGAGCATGCTGCACATGCTCAGTGTGTCACAGCCGGGTCCTGCTAGAAGGCAGGACCCGGCTCCCCGGAAGAAGATCGCGCAGCCCCGGGACACTGGCAGTCCAGGGGTTGAGATCGGAGCTACAGACCACCCGGTAAGCGCCACAGGGGGGGGCTTTCCCATTCCCTGTCAAATGCCCCTGACAAGCCGCGGTCACGCTGTTAGGGGTTAACACTTGCGATCGGAGAAATCTCCGGTCGCGGGTGTTAGAGGCGGGTATCGGCTATAATACATAGCTAACACCCGCATCTTCTGGCGCCGGCTCCCTTAAGGAGAATGACGTACTATTACCGCATATTGCGGGAACGTACCTCCCACCATGCAGTAGTAGTACGTCAAATGTCGGGAAGGGGTTAATATGGTGGCAATTTTCAATATAGGAACACTGAGACAAAAAAGTCTATAACCTCTTATGACATAGGCCATGGATATTCATACTAATTAATGGACAGATGGTGACCCAGGACAAGCATGTATGTCCTGGTGATAACATGGGTACTACCAGTTTACCTGTGGAATCAGCAGTTGGAAACCAGCTATAACATATAGGGAGACATATCTTTATTTTGACTTTTTCATTTTTGGGAGTATTTGTGCATTTACAACTAAACAAGGGTGTTAAGAAGTTCACCAGTGTGTATTTGTGTTTGTTGCAGTGTTCCTATTGTACTGTTGCAAGACAGGTGTTTTTTTATTTTTATTTGCACTCCTTAATTTTGAGAAAATTATAGACATATTTTGGTGCAGTTTGAAGTAACTGACCCTTATCTACTTCTATACATGCAATCAAAATATGCACTCACACCAATAACAACACATTCTTATGTATCTCAGACTGAGATACATAAGAACATAAAAGGGTGCCCACAGTAAGCCACTTTGAAAAGAGGCAGCAGCAATACAGTAATACATGTGCCTCATAGCATAGCTCTTGCTGCCTCTTCCCTCAATGAAGAGATGTCAGTTCAGTGAAGCTTAACTTCCTCAATCAATGATGATCATGACAGCTTAGGAAGCAGGAAGAGGGAAGAGGTTCCTGCAGTCTCCCACATGGTCACCCACAAAGCAGGAAGCTGGAAGTCTCATTAAGGCCTCTGTGTCTGCCAACCAGAGGCTGTGTTTGATAGCCTGAATGCAGACAAAGAAACAAAGTTTTTTTCTATAGACCACGTAGTGACTGGGTTCAGTTCATACATAATTATGCAAACAAAGAAAAAATTATCCAATTGGGGCACACAAACTCATTGGTCACTAAAATATAAGCTTTATTTCTACTTTTAAAAAATATATCTTCATCCAATATTGTTTTTAAAATTAACAGACGGAGGATGACAACACCGGTATTGACACTTATATGTCAGCATCGGTATTGACACTTGCACTCATATTAAGTGAGAGGGATTTATGTTTTTTATTATCCCAGGTAGTAGTCAGACTAGCTGGTATGTTAATATTCTACCTTCTATGTCATTTCATATAACTCACCTCATTTATATGTCAATGATGGGTGACTGACTGTCAATTGGCCAAAAAAAGAGAGAAGGCCACAGCATCCAATATGATGAAAAAAGGTTAAACCTTTATTCACACAGGCATAGA
>WNYA01005280.1:0-15579 GCA_019512145.1 Engystomops pustulosus
CAACCGGCCGTGACGCACCTTAGGCGGGAAATCTTCGGCGTTGAACAGCGAAGCTTTATTGACAACCCGGCAACACGCAAACACACGCAGAGGCCTGACAGAGTGCTGGGCCTTATATCCAGCTGAGGCCTGAGAGGAGCCCGTGAGGAGGTGCAGTGACCGTGCTGGGACTGCCATAAACACGGCTATAAATTAGTGCCATGTATAATAAATTGTGGTAGATTCTCCTTAGAGCTTGTACGCCGTGTACATTTACCTCACAACGCACGGCAGTAGAAAACCGCAGAGTGTGAACATATCCTGAGATTCCGCAGTTAACTGGCCATCATGGCCGCCATTGCAGCACAGCCCTTCAGTTGTTACAAGGTGACAGCCCCCTCAGGGCGCGTTCACACGTGTCGTTTTGTCCTGCGTTTTCATTGCGTTTGAAACGCATTACAACGGCTAATGAGGGGTGATTTGCCTAGTTACGTTACTGTTAACATTTCCGTTTACAAAATGCATCTTAAACGCAATGTTTACACATGCGTTAACAAATGTAAACAGTAATGTAATTAGGCAAATCACCTCTCCTCAGCTGCTCTATTGCGTTTCAAACGCAATGAAAACGCAGGACAAAATGCAACGTGTGAACGCACACTCAGGGGGTTTTTCTCGCCTTTTTAAACACATCCAAAACGAAAGTTTTTCTGGTTAACCCTTTTTGTGCCACAACTACAACTCTCAGCATGTCCTTTACTATCAGGGCGCGTTCATTACGCAACGCTAGTGCACAGGGGGCAGGGATCGGTCCGATCGCATATGCGATTTCCGGGAACCGCATGCAATCGATAACCCGATCGCATGCGCTTCTCTGGAAACGCAAATGCGATCGGCCCAAGCCCCGCCCCCTGTGCACTAGTATCACGTTATTAACGCGCCCTCAGGGTGCTCTCACACTTGGCGTTTACAAACACAAAAGGGGGGCTCAGCAAGATCGCGTCTCCATTTCCAATGACACACATGCACTAACGTATCACATATGTTTCACTGGAAACGGAGATGTGAACGGGCCAGATAAACGCCTCAGGGGGGAATGGTCCTGAACCACAACTGCAAATGCTAAGAAATCTATGTTTACATTGTAGGAGGGGAAGACGATGATCACAGCAAGTAACCGAGACCGAAGTAACACTAGAACATGAGGAAATAGGGAGGAATCAGGTCAGTTACATCACAGGGTCTATGTATATGACATCACAGGGTGTATGTATATGAGCGGTGACATCACAGGGTGTATGTATATGAGCGGTGACATCACAGGGTCTATGTATATGAGCGGTGACATCACAGGGTCTATGTATATGAGCGGTGACATCACAAGGTCTAATTATATGAGCGGTGACATCACAGGGTCTATGTATATGAGCGGTGACATCTCAGGGTCTATGTATATGAGCGGTGACATCACAGGGTCTATGTATATGAGCGGTGACATCACAGGGTCTATGTATATGAGCGGTGACATCACAAGGTCTCATTATATGAGCGGTGACATCACAGGGTGTATGTATATGAGCGGTGACATTACAGGGTGTATGTATATGAGCTGTGACATCACAAGGTCTAATTATATGAGCTGTGACATTGCAGGGTCTATGTATATGAGCGGTGACATCACAGGGTCTCTGTATATGAGGTGTGACATCACAGGGTCTATGTATATGAGCGGTGACATCACAGGGTCTATGTATATGAGCGGTGACATCACAAGGTCTAATTATATGAGCGGTGACATCACAGGGTGTATGTATATGAGCGGTGACATCACTGGGTCTATGTATATGAGCTGTGACATCACTGGGTCTGTGTATATGAGCGGTGACATCACAGGGTCTATGTATATGAGCGGTGACATCACAGGGTCTATCTATATGAGGTGACATCACAGGGTCTATGTATTGAGCTGGTGACATCACGGGTCTAGTATAGAGCGGTGACATCTCAGGGTTCTATTGTATATGAGCGGTGGACATCACTGGGTCATGTATATGAGCGGTGACACACACAGGCGTATTGTATATCAGCGGTGAATCTCAGGGTCTATGATATGAGCGGTGACATCACTGGGTCTATGTATATTGAGCGGTGACATCACAGGGTGTATGTATATGAGCGGTGACATCATGGGTCATGTATATGAGACTGGTTGACATCACTGGGTCTATGTATATGAGCTGTGAGCATCACAGGGTGTATGTATATGAGCGGGTGACATCATGGGGTCTATGTATATGAGCTATGTGAATCACTGCGGTCTGTGTATATGAGCGGTGACATCACAGGGTCATACTGTATATATGCGCGGTGACATCACTGGGTCTGTGTATATGAGCGGTGACATCACAGGGTCTATGTATATGAGCGGTTATATTTCCAGGATCTATGTCCCCTCCAGCCCCTTGTCATACATGATCTGTGACTCATGGGGTGCAGTCAGTCAGATTATTACTGCACAGTTACCGCAGTTTTCTGTAATTTTGGAAGAAAAATAAAAGGGACACGACATTTCTTACAGCGACGGCAGGGATAACCTCCCAGACCTGCTGCATGCGCTGACACTTTAGGGTTAATCACCAGCTTCTGGTTATCAGTCCTGTGACCCCACTTTGTACTATACAGGGAGCTATTGTCTTCTTCTATCAGCCGTTCTGCTGTAGACCCCCAGCACTCGTAGACATACGTGTCCCCTGCTCTCCCCTCCCTGTTTACACTGAGACCAAGATGATGCAGAAAACATTCTAGAAATCTCTGGAGTCCCCCTTTAAAGGGTTTTACCAGCTTGGACTGTTATGCATATGTGGATAGGGGATAACAATCTGACTGCTGGGAACCCCACCAATACAGGGAACAGGGGTCCCATTCTCTCTACTTCAGGTTGAGTGTATCCTGCCCCTTTGTTCAACGCAAAGTCTGATAGTATCAATCACAGACAGGACTCCCGTTCTCACCATTGTGGGGGTCCTTCCCCCCCCGTTATCAGTGGGGGGCCCGGCCTTGAGCCTCACCAGATCAGATTGCCACCTCCCATCCTGTGGATAGGGGAAAACAATCACATTTAGTACAACCCCCTTAAAGGGGTTGTCCGGAGGTTGAAAATCATGGCAGCTTTCTTCCATAAACAGGCAGCCCATGGTTTGTGCTGGTATTGCAGCTCAGCAGTGCAGAGATGAATAGAGCTGCGGCCAGTGTCACACGCGGCGTTTTTGATGCGTTTCCGTTGCAATTATAAACGCATTGAAAACAGATTTTTCAAATGTTTGCGTTTTTAAAAAACGTAATTCTTAAATTGCGGTAATTACATGCAGATGTGTCCCTTGGAATATGTAAAAACGCAGCGATCTTCTTTCCGAGCGGTTTGTGCAAGTAATCACGTGCGTTCCAAATGTTGGTGCGTTTCATTGTATTGGAACACATTACAGCAGCAGAGGAGAGGGGATTTGCCTCATACATTGCTATGTACATTTGTAAGCGCAAATGGCTAATCACCTTCCTCAGCTGTTGTATTGTGTTATAAAACGCAACCAAAGTGCAACGTGTGACCGACGCCCTCAGGTACAATACACCTCTATGGCCTATTGGATAGGACCGCTGCCATCCATAAATGCACTGGGCATCGTCTGGGTAGTGTCTCCCTGTCACACCTGCAATATTATAAACCCGCATTAGTGCATTCAACGGACGTGTGCCCGCTGTTACCGTAGCACAGCGGGCACATCCTGGCGCCCTTCCCATTGAGAAAACAGGAGCACGCGCCGTATCCGGAGAAGATAGCCCATTGTCCGGCCTATGGGGGATGTATAAACAGCATAATATACGCCAGCGTATATATACGTCTCCCAACGCCGTCTCAATGCAGCCATAGATGAATGTATCGCCAGACATCTGTATTTGTGGTTGAATGTCCATACACAGTATTTTAGGATGTAGGTGGAGATTCGGCATTAACCATAAACAACATGTCCCCTCTCATCCCCAGGAAGCATTAAGAAAGGCAGCCGGCAGGCGGGGGTGGGTGGTTCATCTACCTGCCTTTATTGAGGTTTCACCCCAGCAGTGACATAAATTACGGTGACTCAGACCGAGAACAGAGACAAGCGCACTCACACTAAAGCTGCACTCACCATTCACACCCTCTGCACTCCCTCACAACAGCACAGCAGAGCGGCGACACTCCTCCACCGCTCACCCTCTCTCTCACAAGTGTACGCCCGCAGGTGGGACTAGTCGTTCATGCGTTATTCTCTGCAGAGATTACGCGGGGGCTACACTACAATTACACAGAAGCAGCAAACACAAAGAGGGGGGACATTTAATAGGCGTGGTTGGACAAAACAGAGACCTCTCCGGCTGCGGCTCCTGCTTGTCAAGGAGGCACGTATGCCTTGGAACCAAACTGTTAGCCTAAAAGCGAAGAAAAAAAATAATATCAAATCCCACATCTCCTACAATGCAGTGCAGCAGAGTATCTCAGCTGTAGCAATCAGTTGTGCAGCTTTGATGTGACTGGAGTTGAAGGTAACGAGTATGACAGCTAGTGGCCAGGTATAGGTGTACATACCAGTGCGCGCTTGGTGTACTCCTCCTGAGCGTTCTTCACGTCTCCTTCTTGCCCCCAGGCTTTGAGGGCAGAGGCCTGCAGGCACGGCCCATAGGAGAAGGTCAGGGCCAGGCTTGTGCAGGGGGCACTTGTTGATGGCGTTCAGGTGGACGTGGCTTCCCTCCTCACTCTGACCATCCTGAAGGAAGGTGATGCCTACAAGAAGAGAGGAGGTGAGTCTAACGGTCTTATTTGGGAACCTCATGGTGTCACCTCTGCCGCTTTCCTACCGAATTACTGCGGGGGGCAGGGCGTCTCAGGGCGGTACTGTGGCCATGGCGACCTCCTCAGGCTGTACTTTCTTGAGCAGGCATGGCCGGGGGTCCACCATGTTGGGCTTGAGCAGAGTGCCCTCCAGGTAGACTGGTGGTGCGCTGAGAGCTTTGTACACAGCAGCCAGGACCTACAATGATACCAGGTCATATCCCTGGCGCCTCCCCCCCGGCTGCCCCCTCTGCCCGCAGACACTTACCTTCTCAGTGATGTACTGGCACTCTTCAATCATGTTCACCATCAGGGAGGACCTCAGGTCCACAATGGGGACAATGCCGTTCTTAAGAAGGTGGTCATAAGTAAGAGGCCTCAGAGGAACCTTCTATTAAGTTGCAGAGGTCATAGTGGCGCTAACCTGTTGGCAGATGCTGGCATAGCGGGGCCAGTACGTTGGCATTCTCAAGTATGGAGAGGTGAGATGGGGTGTCGCTGGAGATCTTCAGCACACAGCGCCATTTGGCAAAGTCGGCGCCGTCCTTCTTGTACTGAGGCAGCGATCAGCCAGAGGCCTCACGACCTGCAAGCATGGCGAGGAAATTGGGTGAGAACGGCAGTGGCACAATATTAAGGGCCAAGGACAGTCTTATATAAACACGCATAACCTTTCTCTAGGGTTATAAACCAGGGGATGCTGGTAACCATGATATCCTTGCTGTGCTGCTAGACGGACCCAGATATTATAGGGGCTCAGACCCGACCTAAACCTGTGTTTGTGTTCTCTCCATTGGTTATCGCGGCAAGAGGGACAACACCTTTGTCAACCTGAAGACAGAGAAGAGCGAGAACCATGAGTGAGAATGTGATGACCGCTAGATTGGGTACTCCAGCCGCATGGGGCACACTTACCTTGATGCCTAATGCCACCCTTGTCATTGATAACTTTGGGTGAATGGAGTGCACATCGTCAGTCTTGTGGTACAGAGTCTCGTGGAAACTAAGATGCGCCAACAAATGTCGGGGTGGACTCGTCGTCACGGTGAATGAAGAGAAGCTGGGGGCGGCTCGGATCGTAAGGTGAAGCGGCGGTTTCTTACCTCGGTGTTCTCTACTCCAATGGAGCTCAAACGTTTTGCAATACTTCCTGCAGGGAGCGGGCAGAGAGCGGAATGAGACGGAGCACTGAACAACCACAAGTAGTGACTAACCAATAGTGGTGGTGGGATCTAACCAGACCCATCCCCGGCCCGTATAGACTCATCCCCCACTGGCGGGATCTGCTCTACTATTAGCTTTTTATACCCTGGTTTTTACAAAAAAAGCCTTATAAAATTATGCAAATGTGCCTGAGGGCTCTGGTCTCCAAAACTGTTATTGGAGCTTGGAGCCCCTGGGGCGCACCCCAGTATGTCAGTACCAGAGGGGGGAGCACACACCCCAGTATGTCAGTACCAGAGGGGGGAGCACACACCAGTATGTCAGTACATAGGGGGGAGCCCTCTCACCCAGTATGTCAGTACCAGAGGGGGGGAGCGCATCCCCAGTATGTCATACCGAGAGGGGAGGCGTCGCCAGTTGCTGACCCTCAAGGGAGACACTATGTCAGTACCAGAGGGGAGGAGCACACACCCCAGTATGTCAGTACCAGGGGGGAGCAACACCCCAGTATGTCAGTGTACGCAGAGGGGGGAGCAAACCCGTTATGTCGTCGCAAGGGGGGTAGGCGCACCCCAGTATGTCTAGTATCTCGGAGGGGGGAGCGCACCCGCCGTATGTCAGTACGCCAGAGGGGTGAGCACCCCAGTATGTCCATATACCCAAGGGGGAGTCACACCCCAGATGTCATACCAGAGGGGGGCACCACACCCAGACTGTCAGTTACCAGAGGGGGGGAGCGCCCCCAGTAGGGTCAGTACCAGAGGGGGTGGGAGCGGCACCCCAGTATTGTCCAGTACCAGAGGGGTAGCACCACCCCAGTTGTCAGTACCAAGAGGGGGAAGGCGCACATGCCAGATGTCGATACCAGAGGGGGGGAGACACCCAGTATGATTAAAGAGGGGGGAGCCAACCAGTATGTCAGTACCAGAGGGGGTGTCGCACCCCAGGATGTCAGTACCATAGGGGGGAGCACACCCAGTATGTCAGTACCAGAGGGGGAGGCACACCCCAGTATGTCAGTCCAGATGGGGGAGCCACCCCAGTATGTCAGTACAGCGGGGGAGCACCACCCCAGTATTCAGTACAAACGAAGAGAGGTGGGGGACAACCCCAGTATGTCAGTACCAGAGTGGTGGCGACACCACGCTTATGTCAGTACCAGAGGGGGAGAGCCCCATGATGTCAGTACCATAGGTGGGGAGCCACACGCCAGTTATGTTCAGTACCAAGGGGGGACACACCCCAGTTGTCAGTACCCAAGGGGGGGAGGCACACCCAGTATGTCATACGCAGAGGGGGGTACACACCCCAGTATTCACGACCAGTAGGGGGGGGAGCGGACACACCCCAGTATGTCAGTGACCAAGTTGGGAGCACACCCCAGTATGTCAGTACCAGAGGGGGGGGAGCGCCACCACCAGGCTATGGTAGTACCAGAGAGGGGGGGGCGCATCCCCCAGTAAGTCAGACGCCAGAGGGGGGGGAGTCGCACCCGGCAGTATGTCATACAAAGAGGGGGAGAGCACACCCCCAGTATAATGTCAGTCAGCAAGGGGGGGCGCACCCCTAGCTAGTATGTACCCCAGTATCAGCAGAGGGGGGGAGCCACACCCAGTATGTCAGTACCAGAGGAGGGGGGGGAGCGCACCACAGTATGTCGGATTATCCAGAGGGGGTGAGCACACTCTCCGTAGTAGTCCAGGGGCACCCATAGTTATCTAGGGGGGAGCACACCCCAGTATGTCAGTACAGAGGGGGGGAGCACACACCAGTATGTCAGTACAGATGGGGCGCACACCCCGTATAGTAACCAGGAGCACACCCCAGTATGTCAGTACCAGAGTTAGGGGGAGACCACACCCAGAGTCAGTACTCAGAGGGTGGAGCCACATCCCAGTATGTCAGTACCAGAGGGGGGAGCCACCCCGCATTATGTCAGTACAGAGTGGGGTAGCACACTTCAGCGTATGTCAGTACCAGGAGGGGAGCACACCCATTATGTCAGTGCACGAGGAGGGAAGGCAACACCCAGTGCATGTCATACCAGAGGGGGGGGGGAGGGAAGCACACCCAGATAGTCAGTACCAGAGGGGGAGCACACCCAGTATGTCAGTACCAGAGGAGGGAGACACACCCACGTATGCATCAGTACCACAGAGGGGGGGGAGGCACACCCCAGTATGTCAGTACCAGAGGGGGGGCGCACCCCAGTATCAGTACCAGAGGGGGAGCCACCCCGTATGTCAGTACCAGAGGGGGGAGCGCAACCCAAGTATGTCAGGGTACCAGAGGGGGGGAGCCACACCAGTATGTCCAGTACAGAGGGGGGAGCACACACCCCTTAGTATGTTCAGTACCGAGGGGGGGAGCCAACCCAGTATGTCAGTACCAGGGGGGAGCGCACCCCAGTAGGTCAGTACCAGAGGGGGGGAGCGCACCCCAGTATGTCAGTACCAGAGTGGGGAGCACACACCAGTATGTCAGTACCAGAGGGGGGAGCACACACCCCAGTATGTCAGTACCAGAGGGGGGAGCGCACCCCAGTATGTCAGTACCAGAGGGAGGAGCGCACACCAGTATGTCAGTACCAGAGTGGGGAGCACACCCCAGTATGTCAGTACCAGAGGGGGGAGCAGCGCACCCCAGTGTGTCAGTACCAGAGGGAGGAGCACACCCCAGTATGTCAGTACCAGAGGGGGGAGCACACCCCAGTATGTCAGTACCAGAGTGGGGAGCGCACCCCAGTATGTCAGTACTTGGTTTACAATCCTTCATCCTGATGGTAAATGTCCTTTAAAGAGCCTATTTAACCCCATCTACTCAGATTATTAACTGTGGATGGGGGTTAATAACTTTAGTGCTATCAGATTTTAAGATAACGGTCCAGGATCTGGACAAGTGCCAACTACTCCTGCAATGAATGGCACAAGGTAATTCTTCAATTCCAATATGGCCGGCATTTGTTGACAGTTGCTACAGCAATGGAATTAGCATTCACCCTGCATTAAGATGGTTGTCGGAGATAGGAAATACATAGCCGCCTTCTCCCTGAAACAGCGCCCCCATAGTCTGTGGGTTGTGTCAGTACTGCAGCGCAGACACTTACCTGTGGACTCATCCGCTGCCAGGATTCCCTTCCCGGTGGCGACGATCCGCTGTGCGATGTCATTGAGCTCCTTCTTCTGCTCAGCGGTCAGGGCGGGGTATTCGGTAGGCATGGTGCTGGTACTGTGGAGGCAGAGGACAGGTTGGGGGTGTCAGGTGATACTCTCAGAGGAACAGGCTCCAAATTCTTTACAAAACACACAGGAGCGCTGACGGGCTGCAGACTGTGCAGGGCAGGGCAGCAGACACACCTATACAGCAGCACCTGGCCCAGGCAGAGGGACTAATATTAACCCTCCCAGTGCCAGGATGCTGTGACCTCTGAGGTCATTCTGGTCAGTACTGCAGGAGACATGTGATTGGCTGTTATCTGTGCATACCCCTCCCCCGCCTGCTCTGTGGGGGCTAAAAATAAAGCAGGAGATGCTGTGACAGCAGAGGAGACTTGGAGGGCAGCAGCCCAGCAGGGGTTAATGATGGCGCTCTGACCTTTACAGATCATGGCAGCTGACAGCCGGGGTCATCCGCTGTGGCGGGTTATGTGCTACATTGTATACAGGTTGTCACTATACATTGTATCTATCACTGTACATTATATATATCACTGTACATTGTATCCAGGCTGTCACTGTACATTGTATCTGTCACTATACATTGTATCTATCACTGTACATTATATATATATATATCACTGTACATTGTATATATCACTGTACATTGTATCTATCACTATACATTATATCTATCACTATACATTGTATCTATCACTGTACATTGTATCTATCACTGTACATTATATATATATCACTGTACATTGTATCTATCACTATACATTGTATCTATCACTGTACATTATATATATATCACTGTACATTGTATCTATCACTGTACATTGTATCTATCACTGTACATTGTATCTATCACTGTACATTGTATCTATCACTATACATTGTATCTATCACTGTACATTGTATCCAAGATGTCACTATACATTGTATCCGTCACTGTACATCGGGGGAGATGTATTAATATGTTGGTCAGTGCAGGGTAGAAGTAGACAGATCTCTGCTGTAATCCCTGTGTGTGATGCCGATGATTAATCTGGTGCAGTATGATTTAGGCAGCATTCACACGACTGTAGGGGGGATCTATTTATGGCCATAAGCTCGCAGCCGTACATACGTCCCCATAGGCTGGCAATGGGCGCACGGAGCGATACAGTCCACCACACATGCGGCACCATATCGCTCTGTACATGTGAAGCGGATAGGACATGTCTTTCCCCATGTTACGGCCCCACGCACAGTGGATCCCTATGGGGATGGGCTGTGTGGGTTCACGTTGGTGTAAATGTAGCCTTAGACTGGTGACTTGTACTTTGCACCTCCTTTTAGTTGGTCTAGTTTGATGCTTAACAATATTACATTTTCTGGCGCACAGGATTTCTGGCACATACACACCCCCTTTTACCGAGGCGCTGTCCCTGTTTGTTGTGGTCGGAAAACAGCCCAAAATGAATGTAAAAACTTCATTAAATATGGTGCACAGCATCTCAGCTGCAAATGACTCCAGATTTCTGGCATAGGCGGATAAATCTCCTCCATGGTATCCGGGTACATTGTCACTCCATAGGGGAACAACCATGCAGGACCATGACAATGAGGGTCCAGCAGATTGGGAGTTGTTAGAGGACCCTCCTCTGTCACCCTGTGCTGTGGGTGGAGATGAGCACAAGGCCCTCGGGGGATTTGGAAGGAGACAATAAGAGAAGTCTGGGCACGTCTCGCACTTTTGTGCTACCGGATTAAGCAGTAAAATCAGGAATTTGCCAGTCTGTGGGATTACAGAGAAGCGGGGGGCTTGGACAGAGCCCCCCAGCTCTCATAGTAACAAGCAGAGAGGGGGATGTCCTGCAGTTACACGTCAGCTGCGGCGGTGTCTGGGGGTCTGCTGGGGTATTACGGTAATGATGAGTAATTACGGTAACCAGGCGCTGCTGTCACGTACCACACGCGCTCACAGGCCGAGGGGGGAGGAAGGAGGCAGATGGGGGGCACATACCAGGGGGGCAGGTTACACCCCGGGCACGCACCCAACCAGATAGCAGTGTAAACACAGGGCATAGAAATGGGCAAGTGTGCTAACAATCCACCCGGCAGCCGCTGACGCAGCACTTTCTATGGAATCATTAACCCCTCAGTGCCTGCTCCTTCTATAAACAGGGATTAGAGGGGTTAGATAATTACACGGTTCATGTGACGCTAAGCAGACGCCAGCTGTACCCCCGCGGGCACTAAGCAGGACAAGGGGCGTCCACATTATTTGACCAATAAATCAGAGCATCAACGAGTTATACAGATTATTCCGCCACAAAAAAATTACATTATCCGCTTCTGGGAAAGCTGGGTGATCACCATTATGGCCACCATGGAAGCGTCACATGGAAGCACAGCGACAGATCTCCTGTTCTCAGCCTGTCTCATACAATAGGAGATGCAGAGACGGTTGTAGGAGTAATAACCCAGCTTTCCCAGGTTTCAGGGCACACAGAACCATTCATCAAGCAAGGTTAAAAAAAGGTGTCCCCTGAAAGCTGAAAATATTGGGGGAGGTTTATCACGCCATATGTGCCAGAAAACAGGGGGACACGCTGTGATTTAGTCACAATTCCCGGCATGGAGCTACTCTGCCCTTTCACCAATTGGGTGGGGAAGGGGCGATGCAGGAGACACAGTGGGCCAGGGGCGCCTACCACCCACGCACAAGCTATGGAGCAGGTGATAGGCCGGACCTGGTGTAGAACTGAGCCGGACGCACAATGCTGATTGGTCCGGGGGGTTTGAAACATACGTTGGGGCATCATGCACCCCCCAAAACATTTTTCTAGTTAGCTAATAAAGGTGTCATCCTTTTTTTACATAAAAGTATTTAACATGACAAATATAATATATATATTTTTTTTTGAGCAAAGAAATTAATTTGTAGATAGATAGATAGGAGATAGATAGGAGATAGATAGATAGATAGATAGATAGCCTCATACGCCCCTCTCGCTCAGGGATGTGTCACATTCCGCTTCCTTTAATATTTCACGGAAATGATGAAGCAAGAAACTGAAAAGAAATGTTACAAGATCCTTCAGGCCCAGACCGGAAACAGAGGCAGAACAGAGCACAGCGCCGCCCGGCAAGGTGACACGGGACTGGTACAGCGCCGGCTACCCTGCTTAACCCCTGCACTGCCAGGAATCCACAGCACGTCAGGCTTCCAACACTGCACAACAGTCAATGGTTCCTCCTGTCATATCAACAATGTATCAATGTTATGTATATCTGTCACAATCATCCCTAACCCCCCCCCACCTAACCCCCCCCCCCCCCCTCCCAATATCATGTCTCCTGCCCCTGCACTGTACACCACCATCCCCTTCTACCTCCCCCATTATTCCCCCTCTTTGCCCCCTGCCTTCCCCCCTTGCCATAACCATCTGTAACCTCCTCCTCTACCCCCTACCTCATCTTCTACCCCTCCTGACCCTTCCTCATCTTCTAACCCCCTCCTGCCTGGCCCTACCTCATCCTCTACCCGCTCTGCCCTACCTCATCCTCTACCCTACCTCATCCTCTACCCCCATCCTATCCTCTACCTACTGCCCCGCCTAGTCCTCTATCATCTGCCCTGCGTCATCCTCCTGCTGCCCCGGTGCGGTACCGCAGCTCTCACCTCTCTCCTGTTCTCCTGCGGACTGATACTCTGCGTTCTATCCCAGAGCTTCATGTAGCGAGCTGGGGGGCGGGGCTAGCTCTTAAAGGGCCACACGCAGACACACCCCCACTACACAGAGCCCCATTGTATGCAGAGCCTGAAGGTCATCTGCGGATGTGTGTGATGAGGGATCATTCATCAGGGCTGGCTGACACTTGTAGTCCTACAGACTAATGACATCTTATATATGTCATGTGACATGGAAGCCAGACACATCATACATACATGGAGCGGCGATGACGTCAGACAGACGTGACCCAAGTCACAGCCCGAGCCCTGATGCAACCTGCAGTCATCTCAGCCCCTAACCCCATATCCTTCCGGGATCAGTCATCTCAACCTGCAGAGCATCTCACCAGGCAGACTGTATTACTGCAGAGCATCTCACCAGGCACACTGTATTACTGCAGAGCATCTCACCAAGCAAACTGTATTACTGCAGAGCATCTCACCAGGCACACTGTATTACTGCAGAGCATCTCACCAGGCAAACTGTATTACTGCAGAGCATCTCACCAGGCACACTGTATTACTGCAGAGCATCTCACCAGGCAGACTGTATTACTGCAGAGCATCTCACAGACACACTGTATTACTGCAGAGCATCTCATCATACAGACTGTATTACTGCAGCCCCACTAGTAAGCAGCTGTGGCTTATATGATAAATATTATTATAGTTTGTCCTAATATAGGAATAATTAAAAAGAATTTCCAGTCTGCGTTGGCCGGGAATCGAACCCGGGTCAACTGCTTGGAAGGCAGCTATGCTCACCACTATACCACCAACGCTTGGGTGAGGGCTGCACAGCACTGACATCCTGAGGATTTCCTCTAACACCTTGTTCTGAGGACAGAAGAAGTAGATCCAGGGAGGTGACCCCTGGGTGTAAGAGGTCAGAGGTTATCAGTGTGACCCCATAGCCAGGTCACTGACTGGACTAGCAATGTGACAACTGCAGCTCTGGTCACCTGTTTGGTTGTCACTCACACAAGAAAACTCAATTGTCAGACCAGAATTCCTCTCCTACAGACATTGCCATTCCTGGAGGCGCCATGTAACCCCCCCCTGCCCTCAGTCACAGGTCACCGGGATGTGATGATACCTGGGGAAGGGGGGGGGGCAGTATTTGAGCAGCTGTCGGGTGACAGATACTGAGCTCCCATCCCCAAGACCCAGAAATAGCCGTGACCTTTACAGATCATGGCAGCTGACAGCCGGGGTCATCCGCTGTGACGGGTTATGTGCTACATTGTATACAGGTTGTCACTATACATTGTATCTATCACTATACATTATATCTATCACTGTACATTGTATCCAAGATGTCACTATACATTATATCTATCACTGTACATTGTATCCAGGCTGTCACTATACATTATATCTATCACTATACATTGTATCTATCACTATACATTATATCTATCACTATACATTGTATCTATCACTGTACATTGTATCCAGGCTGTCACTATACATTGTATCTATCACTATACATTATATCTATCACTATACATTGTATCTATCACTATACATTATATCTATCACTATACATTGTATCTATCACTGTACATTGTATCCAGGCTGTCACTATACATTGTATCTGTCACTATACATTATATCTATCACTATAAATTGTATCTATCACTGTACATTGTATCTATCACTGTACATTGTATCTGTCACTATACATTATATCTATCACTGTACATTGTATATATCACTATACATTGTATCTATCACTGTACATTGTATCTGTCACTATACATTGTATCTGTCACTATACATTATATCTATCACTATAAATTGTATCTATCACTGTACATTGTATCTATCACTGTACATTGTATCTGTCACTATACATTATATCTATCACTGTACATTGTATCTATCACTGTACATTGTATCCAGGCTGTCACTATACATTGTATCTATCACTGTACATTGTATCTATCACTGCACATTGTATCTATCACTGTACATTGTATCTATCACTATACATTGTATCTGTCACTATACATTATATCTATCACTGTACATTGTATCTGTCACTATACATTATATCTATCACTGTACATTGTATCTATCACTGTACATTGTATCCAGGCTGTCACTATACATTGTATCTATCACTGTACATTGTATCTATCACTGCACATTGTATCTATCACTGTACATTATATCTATCACTGTACATTGTATCTATCACTGTACATTGTATCTGTCACTATACATTATATCTATCACTGTACATTGTATCTATCACTGTACATTGTATCTATCACTGTACATTGTATCTGTCACTATACATTGTAGGGGCAGGTACTGGCTATATACTAGGGGCTGCTGGCTATATACAAGGGGGCAGGCACTGGCAATACACTAGGGGCTGCTGGATATATTTACTATTGTTTTGCATATAAAAAATCATTGAAAATAATTGTGGAGACGCTCCAGTATCTGCCGGTTGCAGGAAATTGCAAAAAAACTTCCTCATTGGTAGAAAATGTGACATAAAAAGGCAGAATCATTTAGACAAAATCCTGGCTCTGAAGTATCTATAGGATCTGCCCCTGACTATGTATAGGATCTGCCCCTGACTATGTACAGGATCTGCCCCTGACTATGTACAGGATCTGCCCCTGACTATGTATAGGATCTGCCCCTGACTATGTACAGGATCTGCCCCTGACTATGTA
>WNYA01005281.1:0-15578 GCA_019512145.1 Engystomops pustulosus
CTATACCGACTGTATACACTCCCATTGTAACCACCAATCTGTATTGCCTTCTGCTGGCTTGTGGAACTACAAGAGCCTGATTTCTATTGATTCTGTTATTTGATTTATGGACTTTTTTGTGAAAAATATACTTTTCATAATAAAATTCTTTGGATTATGTTAATAAAGGAAGGTCTGGTTATCAATTGAAAATCATATGCCTCACAAACCCTTTCAGGACCTCTTGACCACCCTTCTTGTCAGTGAGACAACTGTCAGCATGTGTGATGATCTCTTATTCACAAAGTATCAGTTTGTCTTACCAATGCAAGGTGGCGCTGCCAAGTAGCGTATGTATCTGTGAATAGTGTTTTGGTCATAAAACTATAATTTTTTTGAAATATGTGACTCAAAATAAACCGTAGTATTACTACATGTAAGAAATTCAATAATGAATTTGAATTTTTAATGAATTTAACAATAACCCAACACAAACTTCTGCACTGAAAGGGGCGTTCCGATGCATAGTCAGACCGTACAACTCATTTATCATGCAGAGTCAGACAGAAGTGTGTCGCACGCCCCCATGTTATACGTGCACCAAAAAGGAGTAGTGCAGGGGGTGCCAGATACTTGAAGAAGGTTGTAACAAATCATGAATCTGGCGCACTCTGCACACTTCACAGGCAAACTGCACATAGATCAGTTTTCACACTTTTTGATAAATGTGCCCCATTATCTCTATGAAAAGGTTGTCACCATAAAATACTAATCCACACCTAAAAATAAGTGTAAAAATCCTAAAAGATTTTAGAATGCATTATTTAAAAGTCATATTCAACTTAAGCTGCTTGTGTAAAAGTTTAAAAGGTTTAACTTTTTAAACAGGCATAATTTTATGTGACACATGCTTTTGCTGAGTATGATTTGCTACACAAAATATTACTTTCCTTTAAGTTTGCTAACACCAGCACATCACTTGTCAGCCCAAGGTCTCTTGATCTTAAAATGAATGTAGTAGCGCCAATGGGTTCATCATCATTATCATTATGTAGCAGTAGAACATTTGCAATTTCTTTCAACCCTGAAAGACGCATAATATGGCAAATGATGAATGTTCTAACTGCTACAATAATCTACAGAAAGCGGCATCTGATATTTCTAGGTGTCACTGAGACCTGTGTTGATGGAGTGCTTGGTTATTACAGCCACAGTTTCTAGTCATTCCCTCAATAACTGAGAATTATTAAAAATTTCACTTTCACTCAATGAACTATAATTTATTTGACTGTCTTTTACATACTGTTTCATGTATTCTTGCCCAAAGTAATCTCTAAGTAACAATTCCCAGTAATCTTTATGTGAGGATTTAGTGGACATAAAAATGTAAGGTTCAAAGGTAGAGAATAGGTTCAGTTTAAAAGGAATGAAGAGTAAATTGAAATAATTTTAAACCTAGCAATGGGTCTTTGGGCTTTATACTGTAGAGGTAGGTTAGACATTTTGCTGAATTGTTTTGTTACTAGTACTGACCCTACTGTAGTCTACTACTGTTGAAAAGTTTTGTCATGGTTTTGCAGGTCATTTGAACAACAGTATGGAATATGTAAGCTTGTAACTGGTCAGAAATAAAAGCAAAAGTGAGGGGATGAAGAATTTAAAAAACTATTATGCATATAAGAAGTAAATCAATGTCATGCACAAGTGCCTCGTCAGGAAAGGACAGGACACAACTACAGATCATCTACTGCATTAGAGACAGAAAATATTAGCCAATAACAGATGAAAGGAAAGGAGCTAAGTTATGTATGAACTAGAATCAAATTTTCCAATAAAAACGCCCCAGTCGGGCATCCATCATTCAGCTTTGTCATTTCTAGGCCCAGTGAGATGGGGCACTCTGCTCACATCCGACAAAGCACTTCAGCCTAATTTACATATTTCTAAACTATGGTTTTGACATGGAAGTAATAGCTAGACAATAAAAGCAACTAAATTGGTAGTATGTGCAGGCAATGCCCTACATAACCTAGAAGTTAGTTCATGTAGGTAATTCTGGTGACGCATTCCCTTTAATTGAACTTAAGATAAATGCTTTTTATCCCAAAGTAAAAAAGATATTTGAAATTGAAGAAGAAATTATACTTGAAAATGTATAGTTCTGCAGTGTTCCTTCAACAGAAAAATATATTGAAACGATAGGGAAATGGCACACTTAAATAATACTAAAGGAATTAGCACTCTATTTAAACAGCTTGAGATTCCATTATATAAAATCTGTTTCCAGAGATGCACCTCTGTTGAGTGGGTGTCCCAATTAAGAAAATCTTGATGAAAAGGAACACAGTGTATTAACGAATAGGCCGCCTTGGTTAATAAACTTCCATTCTTAATAACATGATTCTGGAGAACAGCATGAACTAAGTGCTGTCTTGCTGAGGAAAGTATAACTAATTCTCATTGAACTGCATCCAGGATAATCGTTAAGTCCCAGATCTTTGCATAGCGTCACAGATGGCTATGCTGTACAAAGAGCAGCAGTGAATTAGGGTACTATTAGCATGTATTATTTATTACAATGAGTGCTAATTTCTAGGTAGTTTTGTTCTACCAAATTATATTTTTTTATATGTATATATATAGTAAGGTTAAAACTGAATTTATTGGTACTAAAATGGTTATAAGACTTAGAAGACTTTGCTGCATGGAATGGCTTGAGGTTTCACAGGCAATTGCACTACAAGATAAAGGAATCCAGCACTCCAAAAATCAGCTTCAAAAGATAACTCGCATATAAGGTAGACGTGTTTCGGCAATTTATGTCTTACTCTTGATTTCATATGAAAAAAAAAGTCAAATTATTAAAAATACCCTCTCCATGACCATGTAACATGGTGGGTGGGATTACAATTAAAACCATATGGGGAATTAACCCCTATGCAGCTCAAAAGCACTAACCTGCTTTCCTCTTATCACCTCCCACTTGGACTACTGGAGTATTCTTCTCTGTGGTCTCCCAGCTAAATCTCTAAAATCCCTCCAATCTATCCTTAACTATACTGCCCGGCTAATCCATTGGTCTCTTTGCTTCTGGTCTGCCTCTGCTCTTTTCCAGTCTCTCCACTGATTATCTATTGTACAACAAATTCAGTTTAAAATACTAACCATGACTTAAAAATCCGTCAACAATCTGTCCCCTCCATAAATCTCTGAACTAATCAGCTACTACTGTCCCACAGGTAATCTCCATTCCTCACAGGACCATCTGCTTCTCTCTATTACGATTTGCTCTTCTTATAACCATCTTTACTCTGTAAACTCTGTACCAGAATGTGTAAGTCTGTCCCTCACCTTTCAAACGTTACCTGAAAACCCTCCTGTTTATCATAGCCTACAACACACAATAGCTGCATGGCTCTGCTCCATCATCTCATGTCTCCATCTACCCTCCCATATAGATTGTGAGCTCTCATTGGCAGGTTCCCCATCCTACTTCTTCCAAATCTCTGTAGTATTTACATTTGTTCTTGTATTAATGTAATGTATTCAAATCACTTACTGATTGTATACTACCATGAATTAAATAAATAATAATAGGCTCCCTAGGGTAAGTGGAAGGTGTCTGATGTAAAATACAGCACACACCTGCCCTGTATGGAGATGACTCAGTCAGTGATCACTTTGCATACATCCTCATGTGTTGTTAAAGGCTTTATGCAAAATTCAAAAGAATAGCAGCTCATTGCAGCATATTAAATCATATGTGTTTTAATGAGACTAGAGTATTGAGGATGTGCATATGTCAGCAGTGCTATAGAACTCGACAGCTCATTTTCTAATGATACATTATTGAGTTGCAAATTTACTGAATCTCTTATGCTTCATTCTTTTGGTTGAACTAGATGGAAATATTTTTTTTTCAACCGTAAGTAAACTATCTTTTGTTATTTTACATCTACTGCCTGTGGATAACAACTTAAATTACTGGGCTATCCAAAAACTTTGAAGCAACTCTTTATTTGTGTAACATGGTGCCATTGTAGGAACGTTTCAATCCAGTGTTGGATAGGACCAGTTTGTCTTGTATTGGGAGTTAATAATTATTGGGGGATTAATGTTTGGGGAATGCTCTTTATGGTGTGTCAAGTTAGTAATCCATAAGCTCCTAGTTAAAGGACAGCCAAAACTACATAAAAATGTCCCCCACTAATGTTCATTGGCAAACACGATATCAGAGATTTTGAGGCTGTTGGATTATTATGATGGCCATGGTATTTTTAGCGGCATCAGTTTTTGTTATAGAGATTTATACACAAATGTTTAAGACATTAGTTCTGTTTTAGACATTGTTGCAACACAAGGGGTATTCCCATTACAGTAAATTAATGTTATTGTTATACAATTTTACAATATACTTTCTGTATCAATTACTCATTGTTTTTTAGATCCCTGATTGTTGTCCTTCTATAGAAAGCTTCTACATCCAGTGGACAGAAGTACAGCTCGTTGCATCACACAGCTCTGATTATTCTCTGTGACATAACTATCTGTGCACCTGTGTGACCGTGGATAGATTTCTGTCCACCGGAAGTAGATATTGATACAGAAAGTATATTGGAAAATTTTATAACTTTTTATCATAAAATAATAACATTCATTTGATGAAAAGGGAATATCCATCTAAGATGTTGTTTGGATTGATAGTGTTTAATACTCTTTCTTAGTTATAGTACCAAATCTTAACTGTGGTAGCGCATTATAATAAAAAGCAACTTGGGTCTGCAAGGCGATTGCAGGAACTAGGTAGAAAATATTCAACAGAACTGTGATGAGAAGAATAGTTGATGCAGTCCATATCTCATGGGCTTTGCATATGTCATATGGGCTTCAGCAAGATACTGTCAAATCCAATATCTTTAATATAATCTATGTGTATCATTTCTACTCAGATTTTTTCTGATTTGTCACTATAATTGTTTTCCTTATTTGGAGCTTTAAAAGACAAGCAATATTCTTTTATTACACTCAGATCTATCACAATTCATTTCTTTAAGGTTTCTGTGGATTTAAATTGTGAAAATAGCTGGCTTGTCTTGAGTTTCTATTCCTTTAATTTATTTTCCAATTTGATAAATTCACTGTTTTTATTTTTATTTGATCACATGAACACAATAACAATTTAATAGAACTCTCCTGCAGTGCAAATAATTGAGCGCATTTTAGTTGCTGTGATAAAACTATATTGAATGTCACAGTTCAGAAATGAAGGTTCTGCTTCAGAAAGAGAAATATATTTTAATTATCATGAGATTTTAGTCAGCATTTTTACTTTTAACAGATCTTCAAATAAGAGAAGCAATTGTTTTCTGTTTATCCCAATATCTTTCAATACCAGATTGAAAAGTGGTAATACAGTTTGATAATGTTACTTTTTTTTGGTATAACATAAACAGACACAGAAAATGTTCCACCAAATAATTTAAAAGGACGAAAGGTAGAGCAGGTAATTTTTTTGCATACAAGAGTGGCATTTTAAAAGACTATGCTAAAGCTGTTGGAAGCACTGAACCTCCATATATTGGAAATGTATCATTACAGAATATTGCTAGGGCAGCAGCTAAAGTAAAAAAAAGATTTCCCCTCTCAGTCCGAGCAGTTGCAAAAGTTCTTTATCAGCCATCATTGGAAGAAACTTCTTAACAACAGAGACTTGAATATATAAGCAAGTCCTTAACAACTACTGAAGGAAATATGGCATGTTGATTTTAGTTGAAGGACCTGTACACTTCAGTGACCACTTTCGACAAAGCCTGAAACTAATTACTGGAGAAATAAAAGATACTATTTATACTGCTGGGAAGGATACAGACGCTACTTAAACTACTGCAGGGCAATGCTGTGATCACAACCATACAATCTCTGTCTACAAGCAGGTTTTCCTAATATTAATTGAACCCGATGGGACTCAGTTACTAAGGGTCCGTGGACCGCATTTTCGTCGGGTTTCCCAACAATTTCCAATTAGCGCCGCATTTAACAGGGTTTTTTGGCGCATTATTACCGGCTTCCATGCAACACAAATCGGGGGACGGGCCGTCCGACTATCCGACGGATTCGGACAACGTGCAGGATATAACATCGGAAATCGTGTCACAAGACATGCACTGACGAGCACCGGGAAGAAGAAGGTGAACTCCGGCGGACCTCAGCGGGGGAAGCGACAGATGCAGGATCTTGGGCGGACTGGTGAATCGCGCCGGACTTCATCTTCGTCGGACCGCCCGGATTGGGTATCGCGAAAGGACCGGGTAAGGAAATCTGCCCCAATATGAGCAAACATTGGCAAGAGTATAATATGTAACAGTGGCAGTCAATACCCACTGCCTTGTTACCAGCTATAGCTGCTGCTCCTCAGCATGCTTGGGTCCTCAGACACCATCCTCTTGGTTGTCGACTTCTGGGCCAGATCTGTGACAGTCAATGAAAATTAAAACACAAGTGGCACACTTTTATTTTGTCACCCGCCTATTAAATAAACTTCAGTTAAAGCTGATTCATTAAATAATGCATGGTAAAGGGCCTGAAGGGAGAAGCTTCATTCGAGGTTCTAGGAATAGAAAGAAAATGAGTCAAGCTTCTCCCTTTAGGCCCTGCACCCCGCATTATTCAATAAATCAGCTTTAACTGACGTGTTTCTTTATTATTTTGGTGATAAAAAGGAACCCGCCCCCCTGGGAGGTACTTGAGGATGCAATTTTTTGGATTTTTGCAAAGGTGAACATATCTGTTTAGATTCTCTGTGTTTGATACTGCCTCTATTCCTTTACTCAAATTGTGGCTCTGTGTTCTGCTTCGTTGATGACTCTGACTTGATCTGACTGATCCATATCTGCAGATCCAACCTCTTACCTGTACCTTGGCTGGATTGCCTATACAGAGGTGAAAGTGAGAATTCCAGAGATGTCCAGGATAATGGAACTAGTGGAAGTCCAAAGTCAAACTCGCTGTATAGAACAGTGGGTCCACAACCTGTTTGGGAGTTTCATTAAGGCCAATTGACATTGCCAATAAAATCAAGGCCCTAGCCATAAAGTCTGCCTTTATAGACATGTTTTTCATGTTGTAGCTATCTTGTACTTTACTTTTAACAATCCAAATATAGACTTGTTCTGTTCAGGAAAAGTTGGATTACAAAACTTCAAGTAAGTATATCTCCAATCCAGCCATTCCAAAGGGTCTATAGTTTTTTGTGTCAGTACAAACTAGTAGATAAAATGATTTTGCTTAAAGGGACCACCACCATTTTGTATGAATTTTCTACTGAAGAAAGGATTGTCTGTCTATAGCTGTTGTCATGTTGCTCAGCTCATTTGATAAGAGCTTGTCTTTGATGGGGTAAGTGTAATAGTATTATTAACCGGTTAAGGACCGGGCCCTTTCCTGTTTTTTCATGTCCATTTTTTACTTCCCACCTTCAAAAATCTATAACTTTTTTTTTTTTTTTACACGTAAAGAGCTGTGTGACGGCTTGTTTTCTACATAACAGATTGCACTTCATAGTAATGGTATTAAATATATATTCCATGCCATGTACTCAGAAGCGGGAAAAAAATTCCAAATGCAGTGAAAATGGTGAAAAAACGCATTTGTGCCATTTTCTTGTGGGCTTGGATATGTCTTTCACTGAGCGCCCAAAATGACATGTCTACTTTATTCTTTGGGTTGGTATGATTACGGGGATACCAAATTTGTATAGGTTTTATAATGTTTTCATACATTTACAAAAATTAAAACCTCCTGTACAAAAATAATTTTTTTGATTTTGCCATATTCTGGCGCTGATAACTTTTTTATACTTTGGTGTACGGAGCTGTGGGTGGTGCCATTTTTTGCGACATTTGATAATACTTTCAATGATATCATTTTTAGGACTGTACAACCTTTTGATCACTTTTTATAGATTTTTTTATATTTTTCAAAATGGCAAAAAAGTGCCATTTTTGACTTTGGGCGCTATTTTCCGTTACGGGGTTAAACGCATTGAAAACCGTTAATATATTTTCAGACGCGTTGATATCTAATGTGTTTATGATTTTTACTGTTTATTTATATTTATGTCAGTTCTAGGGAAAGGGGGGTGATTTGAATTTTTAGGTTTTTTTATTATAATTTTTTTTTAAACTTTACTATTTTTCAGACTCCCTAGGGTACTTTAACCCTAGGTTGTCTGATCCATCCTATCATATACTGCCATACTGCAGTATGGCAGTATATGGGGATTTTCCTCCTCATTCATTACAATGTGCTATCAGCAGATTGTAATGAAGGGGTTAAAACGAAATAGCCTCTGGTCTTCAGAAGACCCAAGGCTACCATGGAGATGGATCGCCGCTCGCCGATGACGTCACGTGGAGCGACGATCATAGGCAGCCGGCTTTGCTGGCAGCCATCGCTGTGATAACACCCGCGATCGGTGCTAGCAATATGCAGCAAAGACTTACCGGCTATGGAGAGGGCTCAGCCCGTGAGCCCTCTCCATGCAGCGGGACCCGACCGCCGCCGCAAACCAGTTAAAAAGGAGAAGAAATGATAGAGAGTAAGAGAAATATTATGCAGGGAGAGAAACAGAGCCAGCAGAAATAGTCTATCAGCTACCAAATCACCCCACATGTAAATTTGTAATTGTGCAAGACACTTTATAAGCTTTATGGTTTCTCTTTTCTACTCAGCATTGTCTCTTACAGAGTGATAAATACGTCCTGCAAATATTAAAAATATATAAGCAGCATATCTATACCTCTTTGCACACATATCCGGCTTTTCCACTCACAAACATCCTTTACACACAGAGTAACCCTCCTGGCCTTCATATCACCGAGTTTCGGAGCAACTGTTTATTCATCCCAAAATCTCCATCAGATGGACCCCCACTCTTATGATCTATGGGGTCCCATCACTGGCACCCCAACGGATCAGCAAGTTAGGCCCCATGGAGACAGCATAACTCGATATCTCCTGATAACCTCTTTACATCCACATAGATAACATCCACCACTAACACCTGCAATTAATTGTGGGTGTTAACCCTTCAATTGGCGCTTTTGAAGCTTCCAGTGGCATTTAAAAAACTGCGGGATAGGCCGCCACATCTTTGTTTTCATCATTGCTCCCTGTGATGTCATTGCTATGATCTGTTGCTATGACAGCCTTGGGTCTGTCTAGGTTTAGCTTATCTATTACAATGTGTGATTTGCACATTGTAATAGATGATGTGGAAAATCCCCACATACTATCATACCTTATTGTGGCAGTATATGGTAGGATTAATCAGACAACCTATGGTAAAAAAATACCCTAGAAAGTATGAAAAAAAAGTTCCAATTTCCAAATTTTTCAAAAAAATCTGATTCGGCACAAATCAAATCATGTCGAATCTTGTTTAAAAGCAGGTAATTCATGGGTGCACAGAACCTGTAGGGTGTTTTAGAACGTTTTTCCATGCTCAAATATGCATAGGGAGCAAGGTTTGATCTTCAAACAATGCTGTGTGGGAGCAACATGGTAGGCCACAGTGTGGCACAATGATAGATCGTGGAGGCGGCAGCAGCAAAAGGAGCAGGAGGTCAGAGAGTGACACAATGACAAATGCTGGATCTGGTAGCAACATGGCAGGCCACAGTGTGGCACAATGATAGAGTTTGAAGTTTGAAATGAATTTGAAGTCTGAAATTTTTAATTTAATTTTGAATTTGAAGATTAGAGACACCACATGCATCACTCATTATAATTTCCCTGAAAATATTATGTCTTTGCCAAAAAAGAACTGAACTGAACTGACTTGGAGGAAGAATCACTCCAGCAACTATGTGGATTTTACACAGATTTTTTCCTATTCACTTCAGCAAGAAAACAGATCTGCTATTTAGGGTGTACAGATCCCCCAAAACATACACCCTGGGATACGAGCAGAAATAACTACAGAAAGTATGTGTATTTTACACAGATTTTTTCCTATTCACTTCAGTAAGAAACAGAACTGCTATTTGGGGTATACAGATCCACCAAATCGGCCAATCCACGAAAACGGACAACATCATACAGTAGCAAAGTCTGTGGATTTAACACAGATTTACTTCAGCAACAGAATAGAACTGGAATTTGGGGTATACTGATCCCCCCAAACGGACACCCTTGGAGCAAAAATCGCTACAGCACAGAACAGTACAGGCAGCTAGATGCTACAGACAGCACATGCAGTTTGAAATGCCAAGATTGCAAATGGCCATCTGTTTTTATAGGGCTGTGTGACATCACATAAGCCTGCTGGTCACTGATTGGCTTACAGGTCTGCAGATGTGATTGAGGGTGTTCCTTTCTCCTTCACAGAGTTCCTTTCTCTGCCCCATGTAACACGCTGTGCTAACCCCCATTTTGGTGTTATAAGGGAGAAAAAAAAACTTTGTTCCCACGAATCGCCATATACTTTGGATTTCGAATTTTCCCTAAAATTCAAACTGAATTCCACTTCATTAGAATCGATTCCCCCCTCTATAATAAAGAACAATACAAATATGAGAGGCCATGCAGGTGTATGGTAGTTACAAAGTTTTAAGATCTTAGACTGTGTAAAAACGCTCAAATCTTCTCCATACTATTGATTGAAGTTAACACTTTTACCTACACCTTCAGCAGGTTCAAGAGAGAACAATGTAAGATATGCAGCCTTGCTGTATACCCTGCTGTGTTTAAATGTTTGTGTTAATACTGTTTCTACTACTTATAAATCAACAGTAGAGAGTTCTGATACTCAAGACTGAAATAGATGCTTACAGAAGTTGATATGTATTGTGTTTAAATGCCATAAACATTATTACTTAAGGTATGGAGCAGTGTATACTACAAAACAAGGTTAGAGCTAATATTGTGAAATGCAAGGTTATATTTTATATGTTATTTTCTTCAATTGTTACAGCTGACGCTTTTTCTAAATTGCTACATGAAAACGCAATACTACTGAAGTTTTATAAATAAAATCTATCTTCTGTACTAAAACAGTAAAGTGTAATCTGTTTGAGGCTTGTCTTCTTTAACAGCTTTTATGTGTCTGCAAAAAAATTCCAATATCTTCCTTACATGCATTTTGTTATGTTGTGCTATAAATCAGCAAAAGCTGTCAGCTGATAAAAAGTATAAATAACCTGAACCTTTATAAGTTAGTGCTCGGAGGCAGTAGCTGTACTATTTCATGACAACGATCACAGCCGCTATTCACCTACCATGGAATTGGCTCAGTATATCCTGTCTTCAGTCGGGTGATATTGACTTGCTTTATCTGTCTATAATAAGCAGCTTGTTGCATAGAAGGGAACACAAATAAAATCAAATTGTGGAGTCTGGATTTTACTGTATCGACTGTTATATAAACTGCAAATTGCCGTGTATTGCTCTTGTTCTGGGGCACTTTTATTTACATGGGGTTTTTTTAAGGAAAGAAAAATGTTACATTACAGTCGGAACTGTATACTTTATAATTATAATTTGACTGTATACCAGTCAAAATTTTTTTGGTCTCTGTGACAATAGGATTTTAAAAATGCTGGGTTGTACCAGGATTAGCAAGGTCAGTTTATAACTAGTGGTCATCTGTAAGTGGGGTGTTCTTTAGTAGGGGACCGTCTGTACTATATTTTTATTTTATAGCATGGTGTTTTATTTAAAGGGCTATTCCGGGAATATGAATGTCTGACACAAAAACCCATGATGATATAAATAAATGAATATGTCATTAGTCACAAAACGGAGCTTAAATAGTTTGATTTTATGATTTACAAAATTTATGGCCTCTCTAAATTAGGTGGAGTTATCACTAAAATGGCCCCCACTGGAAACTACAAGTTCCATGATCCTTTAGTTCTCAGTAACTCCTCCTGCCTCTCATGCTCTGCTCCCGGTCATTATATAACAGGTTTTCTTGCTCTGTTACCATAGTAATGATGTGTAACTGCCATCACCACAACACCGGCCATACTGGATGCACTGCAACCAACCAACTACAGCCAAACTAGTGTTGATCACATGACCTGTCCAGACAGGTGCAGGACATGTGATGTGAACATGTGACCAGCAGCCATCTTCTGTTCTGTGTCTGCTATGCAACGGACCGTGCGGAGGAAATTAATGGTCTGATTAAAGGGCCAGTAGCATTTTAATTCTTCATTACAGTCTATGTCACCAACATTTTAAATTACAACTAATTACACATTAGCTTATATTTTGAGTAGCATTTGTATATGAATTATGCTTATTCCTGGAATACCCCTTAAAGTATTTAGGATTAATATATGCAAAAGAAGTGAAAAAATGACCAATAGAGTATATGTACTCATTTAACTTCTTTGAAATAGACAAGGGATATATCCTATGCACACTAAAATGGGCCCATAGGATGAGCAATAATATATTATTTGGGCCTGTATGGTTATGGAGATACCAAATACAGTGGGACCTTAGATAACAAGCAGAATTCGTTACGGGAACATGCTTGTAATCAAAATTGTTCTCACCTGAAAGCTAGTTTTCTCATATGAAATCTATGAAACCCAGATGATTGGTTTCGCGAATTCCAAGTACCTTGGATTACAAGCAGAATTCATGTTAACTTGCATTAATCTATAGTGCTTTGTTATACACATTCTGTTTGTTAGTATTGTATCTGTACAGACTAGTGAACACAGAGACATTTCTGAGTGTGTATCTCTCAACTAAAGAAAAAACAGTAATTTACCTGCTTTTGTAGAGATTATTTTGAGGAATAAAAACAGACTTGTTTACCAGAAAAGCAGACAGCCTGATCTTTTAGGCCTCATGCACACAAACCTGTGGGGGGCTGATAACCAGCTGCACAGTTTGTGGCTGGATATTGGTCCCCATTTACACCTATGGAGCCTGGTAAAGGTGCGGTGAGCACAGGTTGTCTCAGTGCACCGTGACCATGCATGGAAAAATGTAGGACATGCCCAATATTTTGCTTTACTATTGCAACGGCTGCTTGCTTCTCTATGAAGAAGGGAGAGGTGAGCAGCACTGACTCCTCTTCTCTCCTGCATGCGGATATAAGCTTGCTCAAACCCAGGCAAGCATGCGTCGATGTGCAATGAGCTTCAGAATGACGCTGTCTGGAAGTTGTTTACACTTTAGGGACTTGCTGCCATAGAATATCATGGGGACTCAATGTAAGTCTTTGGGAGATCGCTTGTAATTGTTTTTGTGATGAAATGTAACCATTCCTGCCCTTGTAGAAGGTATATAAGGAGAACAGTACCTAGCGTCTTGCAGTTAGGGAACACAGCTTCGAGGAGAAGACTGCCCGTCTACCTGAGCAACCAGAAGAAGAAGAAGCTGAGATGGGGATACTCTGCCATAGACCATGGGCTCCTAACCTTTAACCAGTGTACCAGCCTTCTGAGAAAGAGAGAACCAGCTAGCTCAGGCCTTTCCTCAGCATAGAACCCTTCTTGAGTAAAGATGATAACTATTGACTGTAGACCCTGACTGTTGGGATGTATTTCCCATTACCATCCCTTCCAGAGAGCAGTAGCACTTAGTGAAACCTCGATGGTGCCTTGCAGAACCAGCGTAGCTTTGGGGCCACTCCAGACTCAGGCACTGAATTTATAGTACATCTAGCTGCTTTATTTCTTCTACTTTGTCAATGTTGTGTTATACAATTTTGTGATAGTGGAAGGTACAGCACAGTAGAGGGTGGCGAGGTGGTCGTGCAAAATGCTTAAAGACCAAGTAATCCAAAGCTCCACTGTATATGTAATGTTTAACTGTTTTAAAGGCTTTAATTGTAAATATTGGAATTTCTTTTTTCATAAGTGCATATTCTGATTTATTTTCTGATTCCTATTTTCTTATATATTCCTGTATTGTAATATGCATTGGGAAATTTTGTGTGGTTCAAGCTGTAGGGATCGTTTGTACCATTAGTCGAATTGTGCAACGTTTTAAAAAATAAAATGTCCAAATAGAAATTTTGTTTTTTTCCCAATTAATCATTAATATTTACTGATCCAAAAAATAAAGGGAACGCTCAAATGGTACATCCTAGATCTGAATGAATGAAATATTCTCAATAAATACTTTGTTCTTTACAAAGTTGAATGTGCTGACAACAAAAGCACAAAATATCATGAATGGAAATCAAATTTATTAACCAATGAAGGCCTGGATTTGGTGTCAACCACAAAATTAAAGTGGAAAAACACACTGCAGGCTGATCCAACTTGATGTAAGGTCTGTTAAACAAGTTAAAATGGGGTTCAGTATTATGTGTGTGGCCTCCACCTGCCGGTATGACCTCCCTACAATTCCTCCGCAGCTCATCCAGGATGGTATATCAATATAAGCCGTGGCAAGAAGGTTTGGTGTGTCTGTCAGCGTAGTGTCCAGAGGCTGGAGGTTCTAGTACACCAGGAGACATGGAAGGGGCTGTAGGAGGGCAACAACCCAGCAGAATGACAGCTATCGCTGCCTTTGTGCAGAGGAGGAGCACTGCCAAAGCCCTGCAAAATGACCTCCAACAGGCCACAAATGTGCATGTATCTGCATAAAATGTTAGAAACCGACTCCATGAGGATGGTATGAGGACCTGAAGTCCACAAATTGGAGCTGTCCTTACAGCCCAACAACGTGCAGGACCCTTGGGATTTTTTCAGAGAACACCATTATTGGCAAATTTGCCACTGATGCCCTGTGTTCTTCACAGATGAAGGCGTGTTCACACTGAGCACGTGACAGACATGACAGAGTCTGATGACGCCGTGAAAAGCGATATGCTGCCTGCAACATTCTTCAGCCTGACCAGTTTGGCAGTGGGTCAGTAATGGTGTGGTATTTATTTTGAGGGCCACACAGCCCTCCATGTGCTCATCAGAGTTAGCCTGATTGTCATTAGGTACCGAGATGAGATCCTTAGACCCCTTGCGGGACCATACGCTGGTGCTGTTGGCCCTGGTTCCTCCTAATGCAGGACAATGCTAAAGCTCATGTGGCTGGAGTTGATCAGCAGTTCCTGCAAGGTGAAGGCATTGAAGCTGTGGACTTGCCAGCTCATTCACCAGACCTGAATCCATTGGAGGACACCTGGGACATCATATGTTGCTACATCCACCAACGTCACATGGAACTACAGATTGTCCAGGAGTTGGTGGATGCTTTAGTCCAGATCTTTGAGAAGAACTGTCACGGGTGCTCCTGCGATCCCTGTCTCGGATCACGGGTGCACCCGTGCCCCCCCGGGGTCCAGTGGCCGGCTTCCCTCACCTTCCCGTCCCCGTCTCCTAGGGCATGCGCGCGCCGGCTTGCTAAGATTTAAAAGGCCAGTGCGCCATTAATTGGCGCTGGCCATTTAACGAATTCTATATAAGCCTGCCTCTTCCTGCAAGCCCTTGCCTGATCTTTGTGCCTCACAGCCTGAGAGAAAGCTATTCTGCGATTTGCCTGCGATTCCTGCGTTCCTGTGTCTTCTGCGTTCCTGTGTCTACTATGTACCTGACCTCCTCCGTGTTCCAGTGTTACCTGACCTCCTCCGTGTT
>WNYA01005282.1:0-15578 GCA_019512145.1 Engystomops pustulosus
AACACGGAGGAGGTCAGGTAACACTGGAACACGGAGGAGGTCAGGTACATAGTAGACACAGGAACGCAGAAGACACAGGAACGCAGGAATCGCAGGCAAATCGCAGAATAGCTTTCTCTCAGGCTGTGAGGCACAAAGATCAGGCAAGGGCTTGCAGGAAGAGGCAGGCTTATATAGAATTCGTTAAATGGCCAGCGCCAATTAATGGCGCACTGGCCTTTTAAATCTTAGCAAGCCGGCGCGCGCATGCCCTAGGAGACGGGGACGGGAAGGTGAGGGAAGCCGGCCACTGGACCCCGGGGGGGCACGGGTGCACCCGTGATCCGAGACAGGGATCGCAGGAGCACCCGTGACAGTTCTTCTCAAAGATCTGGACTAAAGCATCCACCAACTCCTGGACAATCTGTAGTTCCATGTGACGTTGGTGGATGTAGCAACATATGATGTCCCAGGTGTCCTCCAATGGATTCAGGTCTGGTGAATGAGCTGGCAAGTCCACAGCTTCAATGCCTTCACCTTGCAGGAACTGCTGATCAACTCCAGCCACATGAGCTTTAGCATTGTCCTGCATTAGGAGGAACCAGGGCCAACAGCACCAGCGTATGGTCCCGCAAGGGGTCTAAGGATCTCATCTCGGTACCTAATGACAATCAGGCTAACTCTGATGAGCACATGGAGGGCTGTGTGGCCCTCAAAATAAATACCACACCATTACTGACCCACTGCCAAACTGGTCAGGCTGAAGAATGTTGCAGGCAGCATATCGCTTTTCACGGCGTCATCAGACTCTGTCATGTCTGTCACGTGCTCAGTGTGAACACGCCTTCATCTGTGAAGAACACAGGGCATCAGTGGCAAATTTGCCAATAATGGTGTTCTCTGAAAAAATCCCAAGGGTCCTGCACGTTGTTGGGCTGTAAGGACAGCTCCAATTTGTGGACTTCAGGTCCTCATACCATCCTCATGGAGTCGGTTTCTAACATTTTATGCAGATACATGCACATTTGTGGCCTGTTGGAGGTCATTTTGCAGGGCTTTGGCAGTGCTCCTCCTCTGCACAAAGGCAGCGATAGCTGTCATTCTGCTGGGTTGTTGCCCTCCTACAGCCCCTTCCATGTCTCCTGGTGTACTAGAACCTCCAGCCTCTGGACACTACGCTGACAGACACACCAAACCTTCTTGCCACGGCTTATATTGATATACCATCCTGGATGAGCTGCGGAGGAATTGTAGGGAGGTCATACCGGCAGGTGGAGGCCACACACATAATACTGAACCCCATTTTAACTTGTTTAACAGACCTTACATCAAGTTGGATCAGCCTGCAGTGTGTTTTTCCACTTTAATTTTGTGGTTGACACCAAATCCAGGCCTTCATTGGTTAATAAATTTGATTTCCATTCATGATATTTTGTGCTTTTGTTGTCAGCACATTCAACTTTGTAAAGAACAAAGTATTTATTGAGAATATTTCATTCATTCAGATCTAGGATGTACCATTTGAGCGTTCCCTTTATTTTTTGGATCAGTAAATATTAATGATTAATTGGGAAAAAAACAAAATTTCTATTTGGACATTTTATTTTTTAAAACGTTGCACAATTCGACTAATGGTACAAACGATCCCTACAGCTTGAACCACACAAAATTTCCCAATGCATATTACAATACAGGAATATATAAGAAAATAGGAATCAGAAAATAAATCAGAATATGCACTTATGAAAAAAGAAATTCCAATATTTACAATTAAAGCCTTTAAAACAGTTAAACATTACATATACAGTGGAGCTTTGGATTACTTGGTCTTTAAGCATTTTGCACGACCACCTCGCCACCCTCTACTGTGCTGTACCTTCCACTATCACAAAATTGTATAACACAACATTGACAAAGTAGAAGAAATAAAGCAGCTAGATGTACTATAAATTCAGTGCCTGAGTCTGGAGTGGCCCCAAAGCTACGCTGGTTCTGCAAGGCACCATCGAGGTTTCACTAAGTGCTACTGCTCTCTGGAAGGGATGGTAATGGGAAATACATCCCAACAGTCAGGGTCTACAGTCAATAGTTATCATCTTTACTCAAGAAGGGTTCTATGCTGAGGAAAGGCCTGAGCTAGCTGGTTCTCTCTTTCTCAGAAGGCTGGTACACTGGTTAAAGGTTAGGAGCCCATGGTCTATGGCAGAGTATCCCCATCTCAGCTTCTTCTTCTTCTGGTTGCTCAGGTAGACGGGCAGTCTTCTCCTCGAAGCTGTGTTCCCTAACTGCAAGACGCTAGGTACTGTTCTCCTTATATACCTTCTACAAGGGCAGGAATGGTTACATTTCATCACAAAAACAATTACAAGCGATCTCCCAAAGACTTACATTGAGTCCCCATGATATTCTATGGCAGCAAGTCCCTAAAGTGTAAACAACTTCCAGACAGCGTCATTCTGAAGCTCATTGCACATCGACGCATGCTTGCCTGGGTTTGAGCAAGCTTATATCCGCATGCAGGAGAGAAGAGGAGTCAGTGCTGCTCACCTCTCCCTTCTTCATAGAGAAGCAAGCAGCCGTTGCAATAGTAAAGCAAAATATTGGGCATGTCCTACATTTTTCCATGCATGGTCACGGTGCACTGAGACAACCTGTGCTCACCGCACCTTTACCAGGCTCCATAGGTGTAAATGGGGACCAATATCCAGCCACAAACTGTGCAGCTGGTTATCAGCCCCCCACAGGTTTGTGTGCATGAGGCCTAAAAGATCAGGCTGTCTGCTTTTCTGGTAAACAAGTCTGTTTTTATTCCTCAAAATAATCTCTACAAAAGCAGGTAAATTACTGTTTTTTCTTTAGTTGAGAGATACACACTCAGAAATGTCTCTGTGTTCACTAGTCTGTACAGATACAATACTAACAAACAGAATGTGTATAACAAAGCACTATAGATTAATGCAAGTTAACATGAATTCTGCTTGTAATCCAAGGTACTTGGAATTCGCGAAACCAATCATCTGGGTTTCATAGATTTCATATGAGAAAACTAGCTTTCAGGTGAGAACAATTTTGATTACAAGCATGTTCCCGTAACGAATTCTGCTTGTTATCTAAGGTCCCACTGTATTTGGTATCTCCATAACCATACAGGCCCAAATAATATATTATTGCTCATCCTATGGGCCCATTTTAGTGTGCATAGGATATATCCCTTGTCTATTTCAAAGAAGTTAAATGAGTACATATACTCTATTGGTCATTTTTTCACTTCTTTTGCATATATTAATCCTAAATACTTTAAGGGGTATTCCAGGAATAAGCATAATTCATATACAAATGCTACTCAAAATATAAGCTAATGTGTAATTAGTTGTAATTTAAAATGTTGGTGACATAGACTGTAATGAAGAATTAAAATGCTACTGGCCCTTTAATCAGACCATTAATTTCCTCCGCACGGTCCGTTGCATAGCAGACACAGAACAGAAGATGGCTGCTGGTCACATGTTCACATCACATGTCCTGCACCTGTCTGGACAGGTCATGTGATCAACACTAGTTTGGCTGTAGTTGGTTGGTTGCAGTGCATCCAGTATGGCCGGTGTTGTGGTGATGGCAGTTACACATCATTACTATGGTAACAGAGCAAGAAAACCTGTTATATAATGACCGGGAGCAGAGCATGAGAGGCAGGAGGAGTTACTGAGAACTAAAGGATCATGGAACTTGTAGTTTCCAGTGGGGGCCATTTTAGTGATAACTCCACCTAATTTAGAGAGGCCATAAATTTTGTAAATCATAAAATCAAACTATTTAAGCTCCGTTTTGTGACTAATGACATATTCATTTATTTATATCATCATGGGTTTTTGTGTCAGACATTCATATTCCCGGAATAGCCCTTTAAATAAAACACCATGCTATAAAATAAAAATATAGTACAGACGGTCCCCTACTAAAGAACACCCCACTTACAGATGACCACTAGTTATAAACTGACCTTGCTAATCCTGGTACAACCCAGCATTTTTAAAATCCTATTGTCACAGAGACCAAAAAAATTTTGACTGGTATACAGTCAAATTATAATTATAAAGTATACAGTTCCGACTGTAATGTAACATTTTTCTTTCCTTAAAAAAACCCCATGTAAATAAAAGTGCCCCAGAACAAGAGCAATACACGGCAATTTGCAGTTTATATAACAGTCGATACAGTAAAATCCAGACTCCACAATTTGATTTTATTTGTGTTCCCTTCTATGCAACAAGCTGCTTATTATAGACAGATAAAGCAAGTCAATATCACCCGACTGAAGACAGGATATACTGAGCCAATTCCATGGTAGGTGAATAGCGGCTGTGATCGTTGTCATGAAATAGTACAGCTACTGCCTCCGAGCACTAACTTATAAAGGTTCAGGTTATTTATACTTTTTATCAGCTGACAGCTTTTGCTGATTTATAGCACAACATAACAAAATGCATGTAAGGAAGATATTGGAATTTTTTTGCAGACACATAAAAGCTGTTAAAGAAGACAAGCCTCAAACAGATTACACTTTACTGTTTTAGTACAGAAGATAGATTTTATTTATAAAACTTCAGTAGTATTGCGTTTTCATGTAGCAATTTAGAAAAAGCGTCAGCTGTAACAATTGAAGAAAATAACATATAAAATATAACCTTGCATTTCACAATATTAGCTCTAACCTTGTTTTGTAGTATACACTGCTCCATACCTTAAGTAATAATGTTTATGGCATTTAAACACAATACATATCAACTTCTGTAAGCATCTATTTCAGTCTTGAGTATCAGAACTCTCTACTGTTGATTTATAAGTAGTAGAAACAGTATTAACACAAACATTTAAACACAGCAGGGTATACAGCAAGGCTGCATATCTTACATTGTTCTCTCTTGAACCTGCTGAAGGTGTAGGTAAAAGTGTTAACTTCAATCAATAGTATGGAGAAGATTTGAGCGTTTTTACACAGTCTAAGATCTTAAAACTTTGTAACTACCATACACCTGCATGGCCTCTCATATTTGTATTGTTCTTTATTATAGAGGGGGGAATCGATTCTAATGAAGTGGAATTCAGTTTGAATTTTAGGGAAAATTCGAAATCCAAAGTATATGGCGATTCGTGGGAACAAAGTTTTTTTTTCTCCCTTATAACACCAAAATGGGGGTTAGCACAGCGTGTTACATGGGGCAGAGAAAGGAACTCTGTGAAGGAGAAAGGAACACCCTCAATCACATCTGCAGACCTGTAAGCCAATCAGTGACCAGCAGGCTTATGTGATGTCACACAGCCCTATAAAAACAGATGGCCATTTGCAATCTTGGCATTTCAAACTGCATGTGCTGTCTGTAGCATCTAGCTGCCTGTACTGTTCTGTGCTGTAGCGATTTTTGCTCCAAGGGTGTCCGTTTGGGGGGATCAGTATACCCCAAATTCCAGTTCTATTCTGTTGCTGAAGTAAATCTGTGTTAAATCCACAGACTTTGCTACTGTATGATGTTGTCCGTTTTCGTGGATTGGCCGATTTGGTGGATCTGTATACCCCAAATAGCAGTTCTGTTTCTTACTGAAGTGAATAGGAAAAAATCTGTGTAAAATACACATACTTTCTGTAGTTATTTCTGCTCGTATCCCAGGGTGTATGTTTTGGGGGATCTGTACACCCTAAATAGCAGATCTGTTTTCTTGCTGAAGTGAATAGGAAAAAATCTGTGTAAAATCCACATAGTTGCTGGAGTGATTCTTCCTCCAAGTCAGTTCAGTTCAGTTCTTTTTTGGCAAAGACATAATATTTTCAGGGAAATTATAATGAGTGATGCATGTGGTGTCTCTAATCTTCAAATTCAAAATTAAATTAAAAATTTCAGACTTCAAATTCATTTCAAACTTCAAACTCTATCATTGTGCCACACTGTGGCCTGCCATGTTGCTACCAGATCCAGCATTTGTCATTGTGTCACTCTCTGACCTCCTGCTCCTTTTGCTGCTGCCGCCTCCACGATCTATCATTGTGCCACACTGTGGCCTACCATGTTGCTCCCACACAGCATTGTTTGAAGATCAAACCTTGCTCCCTATGCATATTTGAGCATGGAAAAACGTTCTAAAACACCCTACAGGTTCTGTGCACCCATGAATTACCTGCTTTTAAACAAGATTCGACATGATTTGATTTGTGCCGAATCAGATTTTTTTGAAAAATTTGGAAATTGGAACTTTTTTTTCATACTTTCTAGGGTATTTTTTTACCATAGGTTGTCTGATTAATCCTACCATATACTGCCACAATAAGGTATGATAGTATGTGGGGATTTTCCACATCATCTATTACAATGTGCAAATCACACATTGTAATAGATAAGCTAAACCTAGACAGACCCAAGGCTGTCATAGCAACAGATCATAGCAATGACATCACAGGGAGCAATGATGAAAACAAAGATGTGGCGGCCTATCCCGCAGTTTTTTAAATGCCACTGGAAGCTTCAAAAGCGCCAATTGAAGGGTTAACACCCACAATTAATTGCAGGTGTTAGTGGTGGATGTTATCTATGTGGATGTAAAGAGGTTATCAGGAGATATCGAGTTATGCTGTCTCCATGGGGCCTAACTTGCTGATCCGTTGGGGTGCCAGTGATGGGACCCCATAGATCATAAGAGTGGGGGTCCATCTGATGGAGATTTTGGGATGAATAAACAGTTGCTCCGAAACTCGGTGATATGAAGGCCAGGAGGGTTACTCTGTGTGTAAAGGATGTTTGTGAGTGGAAAAGCCGGATATGTGTGCAAAGAGGTATAGATATGCTGCTTATATATTTTTAATATTTGCAGGACGTATTTATCACTCTGTAAGAGACAATGCTGAGTAGAAAAGAGAAACCATAAAGCTTATAAAGTGTCTTGCACAATTACAAATTTACATGTGGGGTGATTTGGTAGCTGATAGACTATTTCTGCTGGCTCTGTTTCTCTCCCTGCATAATATTTCTCTTACTCTCTATCATTTCTTCTCCTTTTTAACTGGTTTGCGGCGGCGGTCGGGTCCCGCTGCATGGAGAGGGCTCACGGGCTGAGCCCTCTCCATAGCCGGTAAGTCTTTGCTGCATATTGCTAGCACCGATCGCGGGTGTTATCACAGCGATGGCTGCCAGCAAAGCCGGCTGCCTATGATCGTCGCTCCACGTGACGTCATCGGCGAGCGGCGATCCATCTCCATGGTAGCCTTGGGTCTTCTGAAGACCAGAGGCTATTTCGTTTTAACCCCTTCATTACAATCTGCTGATAGCACATTGTAATGAATGAGGAGGAAAATCCCCATATACTGCCATACTGCAGTATGGCAGTATATGATAGGATGGATCAGACAACCTAGGGTTAAAGTACCCTAGGGAGTCTGAAAAATAGTAAAGTTTAAAAAAAAATTATAATAAAAAAACCTAAAAATTCAAATCACCCCCCTTTCCCTAGAACTGACATAAATATAAATAAACAGTAAAAATCATAAACACATTAGATATCAACGCGTCTGAAAATATATTAACGGTTTTCAATGCGTTTAACCCCGTAACGGAAAATAGCGCCCAAAGTCAAAAATGGCACTTTTTTGCCATTTTGAAAAATATAAAAAAATCTATAAAAAGTGATCAAAAGGTTGTACAGTCCTAAAAATGATATCATTGAAAGTATTATCAAATGTCGCAAAAAATGGCACCACCCACAGCTCCGTACACCAAAGTATAAAAAAGTTATCAGCGCCAGAATATGGCAAAATCAAAAAAATTATTTTTGTACAGGAGGTTTTAATTTTTGTAAATGTATGAAAACATTATAAAACCTATACAAATTTGGTATCCCCGTAATCATACCAACCCAAAGAATAAAGTAGACATGTCATTTTGGGCGCTCAGTGAAAGACATATCCAAGCCCACAAGAAAATGGCACAAATGCGTTTTTTCACCATTTTCACTGCATTTGGAATTTTTTTCCCGCTTCTGAGTACATGGCATGGAATATATATTTAATACCATTACTATGAAGTGCAATCTGTTATGTAGAAAACAAGCCGTCACACAGCTCTTTACGTGTAAAAAAAAAAAAAAAGTTATAGATTTTTGAAGGTGGGAAGTAAAAAATGGACATGAAAAAACAGGAAAGGGCCCGGTCCTTAACCGGTTAATAATACTATTACACTTACCCCATCAAAGACAAGCTCTTATCAAATGAGCTGAGCAACATGACAACAGCTATAGACAGACAATCCTTTCTTCAGTAGAAAATTCATACAAAATGGTGGTGGTCCCTTTAAGCAAAATCATTTTATCTACTAGTTTGTACTGACACAAAAAACTATAGACCCTTTGGAATGGCTGGATTGGAGATATACTTACTTGAAGTTTTGTAATCCAACTTTTCCTGAACAGAACAAGTCTATATTTGGATTGTTAAAAGTAAAGTACAAGATAGCTACAACATGAAAAACATGTCTATAAAGGCAGACTTTATGGCTAGGGCCTTGATTTTATTGGCAATGTCAATTGGCCTTAATGAAACTCCCAAACAGGTTGTGGACCCACTGTTCTATACAGCGAGTTTGACTTTGGACTTCCACTAGTTCCATTATCCTGGACATCTCTGGAATTCTCACTTTCACCTCTGTATAGGCAATCCAGCCAAGGTACAGGTAAGAGGTTGGATCTGCAGATATGGATCAGTCAGATCAAGTCAGAGTCATCAACGAAGCAGAACACAGAGCCACAATTTGAGTAAAGGAATAGAGGCAGTATCAAACACAGAGAATCTAAACAGATATGTTCACCTTTGCAAAAATCCAAAAAATTGCATCCTCAAGTACCTCCCAGGGGGGCGGGTTCCTTTTTATCACCAAAATAATAAAGAAACACGTCAGTTAAAGCTGATTTATTGAATAATGCGGGGTGCAGGGCCTAAAGGGAGAAGCTTGACTCATTTTCTTTCTATTCCTAGAACCTCGAATGAAGCTTCTCCCTTCAGGCCCTTTACCATGCATTATTTAATGAATCAGCTTTAACTGAAGTTTATTTAATAGGCGGGTGACAAAATAAAAGTGTGCCACTTGTGTTTTAATTTTCATTGACTGTCACAGATCTGGCCCAGAAGTCGACAACCAAGAGGATGGTGTCTGAGGACCCAAGCATGCTGAGGAGCAGCAGCTATAGCTGGTAACAAGGCAGTGGGTATTGACTGCCACTGTTACATATTATACTCTTGCCAATGTTTGCTCATATTGGGGCAGATTTCCTTACCCGGTCCTTTCGCGATACCCAATCCGGGCGGTCCGACGAAGATGAAGTCCGGCGCGATTCACCAGTCCGCCCAAGATCCTGCATCTGTCGCTTCCCCCGCTGAGGTCCGCCGGAGTTCACCTTCTTCTTCCCGGTGCTCGTCAGTGCATGTCTTGTGACACGATTTCCGATGTTATATCCTGCACGTTGTCCGAATCCGTCGGATAGTCGGACGGCCCGTCCCCCGATTTGTGTTGCATGGAAGCCGGTAATAATGCGCCAAAAAACCCTGTTAAATGCGGCGCTAATTGGAAATTGTTGGGAAACCCGACGAAAATGCGGTCCACGGACCCTTAGTAACTGAGTCCCATCGGGTTCAATTAATATTAGGAAAACCTGCTTGTAGACAGAGATTGTATGGTTGTGATCACAGCATTGCCCTGCAGTAGTTTAAGTAGCGTCTGTATCCTTCCCAGCAGTATAAATAGTATCTTTTATTTCTCCAGTAATTAGTTTCAGGCTTTGTCGAAAGTGGTCACTGAAGTGTACAGGTCCTTCAACTAAAATCAACATGCCATATTTCCTTCAGTAGTTGTTAAGGACTTGCTTATATATTCAAGTCTCTGTTGTTAAGAAGTTTCTTCCAATGATGGCTGATAAAGAACTTTTGCAACTGCTCGGACTGAGAGGGGAAATCTTTTTTTTACTTTAGCTGCTGCCCTAGCAATATTCTGTAATGATACATTTCCAATATATGGAGGTTCAGTGCTTCCAACAGCTTTAGCATAGTCTTTTAAAATGCCACTCTTGTATGCAAAAAAATTACCTGCTCTACCTTTCGTCCTTTTAAATTATTTGGTGGAACATTTTCTGTGTCTGTTTATGTTATACCAAAAAAAAGTAACATTATCAAACTGTATTACCACTTTTCAATCTGGTATTGAAAGATATTGGGATAAACAGAAAACAATTGCTTCTCTTATTTGAAGATCTGTTAAAAGTAAAAATGCTGACTAAAATCTCATGATAATTAAAATATATTTCTCTTTCTGAAGCAGAACCTTCATTTCTGAACTGTGACATTCAATATAGTTTTATCACAGCAACTAAAATGCGCTCAATTATTTGCACTGCAGGAGAGTTCTATTAAATTGTTATTGTGTTCATGTGATCAAATAAAAATAAAAACAGTGAATTTATCAAATTGGAAAATAAATTAAAGGAATAGAAACTCAAGACAAGCCAGCTATTTTCACAATTTAAATCCACAGAAACCTTAAAGAAATGAATTGTGATAGATCTGAGTGTAATAAAAGAATATTGCTTGTCTTTTAAAGCTCCAAATAAGGAAAACAATTATAGTGACAAATCAGAAAAAATCTGAGTAGAAATGATACACATAGATTATATTAAAGATATTGGATTTGACAGTATCTTGCTGAAGCCCATATGACATATGCAAAGCCCATGAGATATGGACTGCATCAACTATTCTTCTCATCACAGTTCTGTTGAATATTTTCTACCTAGTTCCTGCAATCGCCTTGCAGACCCAAGTTGCTTTTTATTATAATGCGCTACCACAGTTAAGATTTGGTACTATAACTAAGAAAGAGTATTAAACACTATCAATCCAAACAACATCTTAGATGGATATTCCCTTTTCATCAAATGAATGTTATTATTTTATGATAAAAAGTTATAAAATTTTCCAATATACTTTCTGTATCAATATCTACTTCCGGTGGACAGAAATCTATCCACGGTCACACAGGTGCACAGATAGTTATGTCACAGAGAATAATCAGAGCTGTGTGATGCAACGAGCTGTACTTCTGTCCACTGGATGTAGAAGCTTTCTATAGAAGGACAACAATCAGGGATCTAAAAAACAATGAGTAATTGATACAGAAAGTATATTGTAAAATTGTATAACAATAACATTAATTTACTGTAATGGGAATACCCCTTGTGTTGCAACAATGTCTAAAACAGAACTAATGTCTTAAACATTTGTGTATAAATCTCTATAACAAAAACTGATGCCGCTAAAAATACCATGGCCATCATAATAATCCAACAGCCTCAAAATCTCTGATATCGTGTTTGCCAATGAACATTAGTGGGGGACATTTTTATGTAGTTTTGGCTGTCCTTTAACTAGGAGCTTATGGATTACTAACTTGACACACCATAAAGAGCATTCCCCAAACATTAATCCCCCAATAATTATTAACTCCCAATACAAGACAAACTGGTCCTATCCAACACTGGATTGAAACGTTCCTACAATGGCACCATGTTACACAAATAAAGAGTTGCTTCAAAGTTTTTGGATAGCCCAGTAATTTAAGTTGTTATCCACAGGCAGTAGATGTAAAATAACAAAAGATAGTTTACTTACGGTTGAAAAAAAAATATTTCCATCTAGTTCAACCAAAAGAATGAAGCATAAGAGATTCAGTAAATTTGCAACTCAATAATGTATCATTAGAAAATGAGCTGTCGAGTTCTATAGCACTGCTGACATATGCACATCCTCAATACTCTAGTCTCATTAAAACACATATGATTTAATATGCTGCAATGAGCTGCTATTCTTTTGAATTTTGCATAAAGCCTTTAACAACACATGAGGATGTATGCAAAGTGATCACTGACTGAGTCATCTCCATACAGGGCAGGTGTGTGCTGTATTTTACATCAGACACCTTCCACTTACCCTAGGGAGCCTATTATTATTTATTTAATTCATGGTAGTATACAATCAGTAAGTGATTTGAATACATTACATTAATACAAGAACAAATGTAAATACTACAGAGATTTGGAAGAAGTAGGATGGGGAACCTGCCAATGAGAGCTCACAATCTATATGGGAGGGTAGATGGAGACATGAGATGATGGAGCAGAGCCATGCAGCTATTGTGTGTTGTAGGCTATGATAAACAGGAGGGTTTTCAGGTAACGTTTGAAAGGTGAGGGACAGACTTACACATTCTGGTACAGAGTTTACAGAGTAAAGATGGTTATAAGAAGAGCAAATCGTAATAGAGAGAAGCAGATGGTCCTGTGAGGAATGGAGATTACCTGTGGGACAGTAGTAGCTGATTAGTTCAGAGATTTATGGAGGGGACAGATTGTTGACGGATTTTTAAGTCATGGTTAGTATTTTAAACTGAATTTGTTGTACAATAGATAATCAGTGGAGAGACTGGAAAAGAGCAGAGGCAGACCAGAAGCAAAGAGACCAATGGATTAGCCGGGCAGTATAGTTAAGGATAGATTGGAGGGATTTTAGAGATTTAGCTGGGAGACCACAGAGAAGAATACTCCAGTAGTCCAAGTGGGAGGTGATAAGAGGAAAGCAGGTTAGTGCTTTTGAGCTGCATAGGGGTTAATTCCCCATATGGTTTTAATTGTAATCCCACCCACCATGTTACATGGTCATGGAGAGGGTATTTTTAATAATTTGACTTTTTTTTTCATATGAAATCAAGAGTAAGACATAAATTGCCGAAACACGTCTACCTTATATGCGAGTTATCTTTTGAAGCTGATTTTTGGAGTGCTGGATTCCTTTATCTTGTAGTGCAATTGCCTGTGAAACCTCAAGCCATTCCATGCAGCAAAGTCTTCTAAGTCTTATAACCATTTTAGTACCAATAAATTCAGTTTTAACCTTACTATATATATACATATAAAAAAATATAATTTGGTAGAACAAAACTACCTAGAAATTAGCACTCATTGTAATAAATAATACATGCTAATAGTACCCTAATTCACTGCTGCTCTTTGTACAGCATAGCCATCTGTGACGCTATGCAAAGATCTGGGACTTAACGATTATCCTGGATGCAGTTCAATGAGAATTAGTTATACTTTCCTCAGCAAGACAGCACTTAGTTCATGCTGTTCTCCAGAATCATGTTATTAAGAATGGAAGTTTATTAACCAAGGCGGCCTATTCGTTAATACACTGTGTTCCTTTTCATCAAGATTTTCTTAATTGGGACACCCACTCAACAGAGGTGCATCTCTGGAAACAGATTTTATATAATGGAATCTCAAGCTGTTTAAATAGAGTGCTAATTCCTTTAGTATTATTTAAGTGTGCCATTTCCCTATCGTTTCAATATATTTTTCTGTTGAAGGAACACTGCAGAACTATACATTTTCAAGTATAATTTCTTCTTCAATTTCAAATATCTTTTTTACTTTGGGATAAAAAGCATTTATCTTAAGTTCAATTAAAGGGAATGCGTCACCAGAATTACCTACATGAACTAACTTCTAGGTTATGTAGGGCATTGCCTGCACATACTACCAATTTAGTTGCTTTTATTGTCTAGCTATTACTTCCATGTCAAAACCATAGTTTAGAAATATGTAAATTAGGCTGAAGTGCTTTGTCGGATGTGAGCAGAGTGCCCCATCTCACTGGGCCTAGAAATGACAAAGCTGAATGATGGATGCCCGACTGGGGCGTTTTTATTGGAAAATTTGATTCTAGTTCATACATAACTTAGCTCCTTTCCTTTCATCTGTTATTGGCTAATATTTTCTGTCTCTAATGCAGTAGATGATCTGTAGTTGTGTCCTGTCCTTTCCTGACGAGGCACTTGTGCATGACATTGATTTACTTCTTATATGCATAATAGTTTTTTAAATTCTTCATCCCCTCACTTTTGCTTTTATTTCTGACCAGTTACAAGCTTACATATTCCATACTGTTGTTCAAATGACCTGCAAAACCATGACAAAACTTTTCAACAGTAGTAGACTACAGTAGGGTCAGTACTAGTAACAAAACAATTCAGCAAAATGTCTAACCTACCTCTACAGTATAAAGCCCAAAGACCCATTGCTAGGTTTAAAATTATTTCAATTTACTCTTCATTCCTTTTAAACTGAACCTATTCTCTACCTTTGAACCTTACATTTTTATGTCCACTAAATCCTCACATAAAGATTACTGGGAATTGTTACTTAGAGATTACTTTGGGCAAGAATACATGAAACAGTATGTAAAAGACAGTCAAATAAATTATAGTTCATTGAGTGAAAGTGAAATTTTTAATAATTCTCAGTTATTGAGGGAATGACTAGAAACTGTGGCTGTAATAACCAAGCACTCCATCAACACAGGTCTCAGTGACACCTAGAAATATCAGATGCCGCTTTCTGTAGATTATTGTAGCAGTTAGAACATTCATCATTTGCCATATTATGCGTCTTTCAGGGTTGAAAGAAATTGCAAATGTTCTACTGCTACATAATGATAATGATGATGAACCCATTGGCGCTACTACATTCATTTTAAGATCAAGAGACCTTGGGCTGACAAGTGATGTGCTGGTGTTAGCAAACTTAAAGGAAAGTAATATTTTGTGTAGCAAATCATACTCAGCAAAAGCATGTGTCACATAAAATTATGCCTGTTTAAAAAGTTAAACCTTTTAAACTTTTACACAAGCAGCTTAAGTTGAATATGACTTTTAAATAATGCATTCTAAAATCTTTTAGGATTTTTACACTTATTTTTAGGTGTGGATTAGTATTTTATGGTGACAACCTTTTCATAGAGATAATGGGGCACATTTATCAAAAAGTGTGAAAACTGATCTATGTGCAGTTTGCCTGTGAAGTGTGCAGAGTGCGCCAGATTCATGATTTGTTACAACCTTCTTCAAGTATCTGGCACCCCCTGCACTACTCCTTTTTGGTGCACGTATAACATGGGGGCGTGCGACACACTTCTGTCTGACTCTGCATGATAAATGAGTTGTACGGTCTGACTATGCATCGGAACGCCCCTTTCAGTGCAGAAGTTTGTGTTGGGTTATTGTTAAATTCATTAAAAATTCAAATTCATTATTGAATTTCTTACATGTAGTAATACTACGGTTTATTTTGAGTCACATATTTCAAAAAAATTATAGTTTTATGACCAAAACACTATTCACAGATACATACGCTACTTGGCAGCGCCACCTTGCATTGGTAAGACAAACTGATACTTTGTGAATAAGAGATCATCACACATGCTGACAGTTGTCTCACTGACAAGAAGGGTGGTCAAGAGGTCCTGAAAGGGTTTGTGAGGCATATGATTTTCAATTGATAACCAGACCTTCCTTTATTAACATAATCCAAAGAATTTTATTATGAAAAGTATATTTTTCACAAAAAAGTCCATAAATCAAATAACAGAATCAATAGAAATCAGGCTCTTGTAGTTCCACAAGCCAGCAGAAGGCAATACAGATTGGTGGTTACAATGGGAGTGTATACAGTCGGTATAG
>WNYA01005283.1:0-15571 GCA_019512145.1 Engystomops pustulosus
TTTTTTGAGGACACCAGCACCCTCATCCCACTGTACGAGGCACCCACCATTGCTGCACAAAGCAGCACGGGGATCTGCTTACAGAAATACAGGGGGGTTTGTATATGAGATCAGTGCTGAGACCTTAACCGCCCTCAAAAAAGAAGGATATGGCTACGAATAAGTGAGGTGCGCCGTGTCCTGTACCCCATTGTACAGAGTGCGCTGATAGAAACTACTATGTTCTGTAATTCCCAGAGGTGTGCTGGGGCGTCAGCGCCGTAGTCCCTCTTTATTGTCTATCAATGTCGTGAGAATAATGTAGCGGAACCTAATATATGGTACAATGTTCCACATTGGACACTTGAGTGACCGCGGGGCCCCCCCCCTCAGCAGACACCTCTGGATGTGTGTCGCGTGATCCACGGTTTTGTCAGGTGACCCATCATATCTCCTGCTTGGTGACATTCTGTGCTTCAACTAAATTGTGCCACTTAGGAACACTCAGAAAAGAGTAAGACCCTTTGTTCTTACCAACAACAGGCGTCCTTTAGGAAGGTACCCCAACACCCCATACTACTCTACGAGAACCTGTGAGTGATCCAGAGCGAAACAACATTTTAGTGGCTCCCCGGAAGGGTCGGACTGGCGTTCTGGGCCCACCAGAGGAACAACATTTGGGGCACACCCATATTAAATAAAGAATGCAAAAAAGGGACTATGCGAAATAATGGTTAAAACCTGCGATTTATTGTTTGTGCCTAAACCCCCTCTGTGTGGCATTAGGAAAAACTGAGTCCGTCTTGTTTTAAACCTTTAATACAATGTGCGGATGAGCACATTGTAATAATGAATGAGGAGTAAAATACCCCATAATACTGCCATTACATGTGGTTATGGCAGTACATGATAGGTCGACAGACAACCTACGGTTAAAAGTACCCTAGGGTCTAAAAAAATAGTAAAAATTTAAAAAAGGAAAAAAAAAACAATTAATTAAAAAACCCTATAAAATTTCAAATCACCCCCCCTTTCTAGAACTGAATATAAATATAAATAAAAGTAAAAATCATAAACAATTAGGTGTCGACGCATCCGAAAATGCCCCCGATCATCAGAATATAATTAATGGTCTTTTACTCCGTTTAACCCCCGTAACAGAAAATAGCGCCCAAAGTCAAAACGTCACTGAAACGTCACAAAAATGCAACACACACAGCTCCGTACACCAAAGTATAAAAGTATTAGTGCAGAAGATGGCAAAAAAAACATTTTTTTCTACAGGAGGTTTTATTTTTTTGTTAATGTATGAACACATAAAACCTATACTAATTGTTATCCCCATGATTGTACCGATTGTGTGTTTAAAAGGGGGGTTAAAGTCACAGGGCTCCCTGTCTCCCACAACTGCCATACGGGTCTCTCCATCCCTCCAGAGTTGCCACTACAGGGGGACCTACCTCCACCATAGTAGCCATTACCGCAGCCTCACTCCAACCAGAGCTTGCCATTACGGGCGCCCCCACAGCTTCCATTACAGCCTCTCGTCAGAGGTGCCGTTGCATGGCCCCCCTCTCACCAGAGCGTCATTTAAAGGTGCCCCTCTCCCACCCAGACATGGAACACAGGGACCTCTCTCCCCAAAGATGAAATCACAAGGGCCCCTCTCCCCCCCAAAGCCGCAGGCAGTCATCAGAGCGTGAAACTCGGGCAGAGGAAGTGTGAGGCGCGGCTGTTGCCGGCCTCGTCAGGTGTCCCGGGTGAGATCGGGTGTGGTGGAAAAGCGCCGGCTCAGCGCCCGATCATTGTGAAATTAGGCATAGGGTGGACTAAGACCTTTCAAATATAATAAGGGTGGGGACTCGGACCTGTTAAGGAGATGATTGGATTGCATGTTTCGATGCCATTTGACTTACTGTCCGCCATTTAAGTATTAGCTGGGCGGTCATGCGGGGGTCAAGGAACTGTCCAGTTAATGTCTTGATTCAAAATTATTTTATGTAACCGGTTTTTGCTCGCCTGCCACCTGATTCCTTGACATTTAATGGGAACCAGTCTTGTCCTCATCTTAAGTTCCATATATGGGTCTGGAGGCCAGCTTATCTTTGGTCTTCTAGGGGAAATTAGGATAAATATGTCTGTGATGAACCAAGGCCTGTGACCTCTTTCGGAGGAAATGTGCTAGGTGGGTTCATTGTGGCCAATGCATTGCCCGTATTCTATTTACGCATCTTTGATGATTCTTGTCTTTTGAATATGCGCTTGTGTGTGAAATAAACTGGGAGAAGATCTTTAATCACGAAGAGGACTTATGTTGGTCTTGGTTTTGTGTAATCGGTACTGGGGCAGCCATGAAATATTTAATTTGAAGTCACCTGTACAAAACTGAAAGTAAGGACTGTTTTGAGTCCTAGAAAAAAACCTCTTAACAGGGCCCACCGGAGGTTTCTCTGGTAATCGGTGGGCTAGTCCAAGGCTGTCCCCCGGTTATATTCCACCTCCTTATACGCAACCATTCACATGCCGTCCAACCTGTAGTGTGAATCCTTGGGTAAAAGCAATTATGCTAACAACTGTTAGGTCACTTGATCACTTTTCGCCTCGATTATTTCCACTGCGGGATGTTTGTAGTTGCCAAACTAGGGGCACTTGTGGGTTTGATGGTTTTTTTCGGTTTTCTATTCCCCCTACCCCAGGACCTTCCTTCCTCCGTTTCCTTCCCTTTCCTCCCCCTGCTGGTTGGATTTTCTGATAGTGTTTAGGATCACATGTAGGGTCTTTCTCGGCATCAGGCAATGAAATTCAAAGTGGCATCACATAATTGGATACACAGAACGGGCGCCACATAAGGGGAATCAATAATAAGGACCAAAAACGGGCCGCCACATAACGGGCGCCAATAACGGGAAATCACATAACGGGCGCCACATTAACGGGATCACATAACGGGCGCCACATAACGGGAATCACATAAAGGGACGCACATAACGGGAATTCACATAATGGCGCCACAAACGGGAATACATAAATAAGCACCACAGAACGGGCGTCAATACGGGATCACATAATAAGCACCACATCACGGGCGTCACATAACGGGACTCAATAATACGCAACCACTTAACGGTGCGTCACATAACGGGGAATCAATAATAAGCACCAAATAACGGGCGGCGTCACATAACGGGAGGAATCACATAATAAGCACCACATAACGGCGGTCACTAATGGGACAACTTTCCAAGAAATAATTGCAATTTCCATCTTGGAATCCCATTGCACATGTATTTGGAAACCACCCTATATGTTTTCAAAAATGCTCATTTCACCAACGGTCTTACACTACCACCACTATTACAACCTTGCTATATTCCCCAGGGGTGGACATTCAACATCGAGGGTCACTTTTCAGGTTCCCCTCTGTTTTATACAACTAGGGCTCTCCAAATGTATCCTGACACATGTGAAGTATTTTTATCTAATTTGGCTTAGAAAAGGCAAAACAATCCCTCCTTTTCCTCTACGTGCGCCCATAAAGCATTTTTATATGCACATGTTGGGGACTTCAAGAACTGTTTTACACATTTTTGGGGGGTTTATTTTCTTTATTCCATGTGCTATAGAAAAATAGGGGTAAAATGACCTTATAGGGAAATTTCACTTTTTTAATTTTTAGGGGCTAATTGGAGCATCCACCTGTAGGGGCAAAGTACACATATTACACCTTGCTAAATTCTCTAAGGGGTGTGTGTTCAAAAAATTAGGGTCACTTTTGGGGATCTTCTCAGTTTTATACCACTAGGGTTTCCAAAATTGCATGTAAAAAGATGCTGTCGAATTTGGCTTCTAAAAGGCAAACATACCCCTTTCCTTTAATGTGCGCCCACCATACAACATTTATGTACCCATGTGGGGTAACTTCTACCCTCGAGAGGAAATGGGTGTACCCATTTTTGGGGGGTTATTACATTTGTTATCCTTGTGGCTATTCAAAGATTAGCCGTAAAACAGTGACCTTTATAGGAAAAAATTTTCACATTTTTCCTTTTAGGGCCTAATCGAATCAAACACCTTCGGGCAAATACAAATATTACAACTTTCTACATTCTCCAAGGGTGCGCTTTCAAACAATGGTGACATTTGTTTAGATTCCCCTCTGTTTTGGTACCACTAGGGCTTTCAAATGCACCTGACACATGTTAAAGGACAGTCTGTCAAATCTGACTTCTTAAAAGGCCAAAGTCCTAGTTCCCTTCTGCACACGTGGGCAATTCTACGCTTCGGAGAAATAGTTTTACAATTTATGGGGGTGGTCTCCTTTTAACCCTTGTGGCGTACAGAAATTTGGGGTTTTAAAATGACCCTTTTTTGAAAAATTTCACCTTTTCCATGTCGGGACTAATTGAATTCAAACACTGTGGGGGCAAATACAAAATTATACCTTGCTAAACTCTCCAGGGGTTGTTTGTATTCCAAAATGGTTTGTCTCTTGTGGGGTTATCCTCTTGTTTTGTACCCACAGGGCTCGCCCAAATGCATCCCTGACACATGGAAATCTTTGTCAGCCATATTTGTTCTCCAAAACCCTAACACAACGCTCTTTCCACTTCCAAAATTTAGGTTCAATGAATCTATTGTAAGATAAAATTACATTTACGGTACTTAACTCCATATATTTTTTCACCATCATGGAAACGCTCATTATGGGTTAACAAACTTCCAGAGGTTGTTTGAATATTTTGAGCGTAGGTTCTAAAATAGGTCATTTGTGGGGGTTTCTGCCTTATTAAAGTGACTTTCTAACTAATTAACCCCCCCAAAAAATAGGTTTGAGATTTTGTGAAAAGGAAAAATCCCACCATTAAAGTTATAAGCCATCCTAACATCCTAAAAAAAAGGAAAAAAGGATGTTTGAAAAATTATGCAAGCTAAAGCAGACATATGGAAAAGTTTGTTATCAAGGTTATTTTGGTGATATGAACAACTTTCCAAAAAGCAGGAACATTATGAAATTTGAAATAAAAACATAGTTTTTTTCAAAAAATTTTACCAAAGTTTCCGTTAATTTCATAAGGAATATAAATACATACTAAACATATTGCTTACATTTCTCCAAACAAAATGAAAAGTACACTGTTGTCATGAAAAACAATCTCAAAATCATCTGAAATATGTTAAAGAAATTCCAAAACTTATGACCGCAGTATAGGAGATGGAGGGAATGGGACAACAATATGAGGAGAGGTACGGAGGAAAGGGGCCACAATATGAGGAGGACGGAGGACAGGGGCACAATTGAGGGAGCGATGGAGGACAGGAGGGAACCAATATGAGGAGGGAAGGAGGACATGGGACCACAATACTGAGGGGATGGAGACCGCAGGGGCAACAGTTATGAGGGAATGGAGGACAGGGTCCACAATATGAGGAGGAGGAGACAGGGGCCACAATATGAGTGAGGACGAGGACAGGGGCCCACAATATGAGGAGGATGGAGGCACAGGAGAGGCCACATATATGAGGAGATGGAGGACAGGGACACAAATGAGGAGGACGGGGGGACGGAGGACAGGGGCCACAATATGAGGGGACGGAGGGCAGGGGCCACAATATGAGGAGACGGGGACAGGGGCCACAATATGAGGAGGAGGATGGAGGAAGGAGAGGCCACAATATGAGGAGACGGAGGACAGGGGCCACAATATGAGGAGGATGGAGGACGAAGGCCACAGTATGAGGAGGACGGAGGACAGTGGCCACAATATGAGGAGGATGGAGGACAGGAGGCCACAGTATGAGGAGGACGGAGGACAGGAGGCCACAATATGAGGAGGATGGAGGACAGTGGCCACAATATGAGGAGGATGGAGGACAGGGGGCCACAATATGAGGAGGACGGAGGACAGTGGCCACAATATGAGGAGGATGGAGGACAGGAGGCCACAGTATGAGGAGGACGGAGGACAGGGGCACATATGAGGAGGATGGAGGACAGGAGGCCACAGTTTAGAGGGAGGACGGGAGCGGGACAGCTGGCCACAATATGAGGAGGATGGAGGACAGGAGGCCAACCAGTATGAGGAGGACGGAAGGACAGGGGACACAATATGAGGAGAATGGAGAACAGGAACCACAGTATGAGGAGGATGGAGAACAGGGGCCACAATATGAGGAGATGAGGACAGGAGCCACAGTGAGAGGAGGCGGAGGGACCAGTGGCCACAATATGAGGGAGGAGGATGGAGGACAGGAGGCCACACTATGAGGAGGACGGAGGACAGGGGACACAATATGAGGAGAATGGAGAACAGGAACCACAGTCAGTATGAGGAGGATGGAGAACAGGGGCCACAATATGAGGAGGATGGAGGACAGGGACCACAATATGAGGAGGATGGAGGACAGGAGGGCAACAGTATGAGAGGATGGAGGACAGGAGGCCACAGTTATGGGAGATGGAGGACGGAGGCAACAATATGAGGGCGGATGGAGGACAGTGGCCACAATATGAGGAGGATGGAGGACAGGAGGCCACAATATGAGGAGGATGGAGGACAGGAGGCCACAATATGAAGGAAGTGGAGGACATGGGGCCAGAATATGCAGGGAGGAGGACATGGGACCAGAATAGCAGGGAGGGAGGACAGGGGGCCACAATATGAGGGAGGATGGAGGACAGGGGAGGCCACAATATGAGGAGGATGGAGGACGGGACCACAATATGAGGAGATGGAGGACGGGTCGGCCCACAATATGAGGAGAATGGAGGCAGGGACCACAATATGAGGAGGATTGCGGGACAGTGGCCACAATATGGGGAGGTGGAGGACAGGAGGCCACCAATATGAAGGAAGTGGCGGAATGGGGCGGCCAGAATGCAGGGGGATGGAGGACAGGGGGCCAGGAATTATGCAGGGGAGAGGACAGGGGCCCACAATTGAGGAGGAGGGGGACAGGGCCCACAGTATGAGGAGGATGAGGACGGGACCACAATATGAGGGAGAATGGGGAGGACAGGAGGCCACAATATGAGGAGAATGGAGGGACAGGGACCACAATATGAGGAGGATGGAGGAACAGTGGCACAATATGCGGCAGGATGGAGCGGACGGAGGCCACAATATGGAAGGAAAGTGGAGGGACATAAGGCCAGAATAGCAGGGGTGGAGGACATGGGACCGGGTGGATGGACATGGGACCAAATATGAGGGGTGGAGGACAGGGGCCAGTGTATGAGGCAATGGAGAACAAGCGGTTCACATATAAGAGAGAGGTGGACAGGGGCCACATTGAGAAGGATGGAAGACAGATGGCCACAATCTATGGGGGAGATGACAAGGGGGCCCTCATATGAGGGAGATTAAGGACTGGAATGCCAATTATATGGGGATGGAGGAGGAAGAGTCCAAATTTGAGGAGCTTGATAAGACAGGGGACCACAAACATGAGGCGGACGGAAGATATGAGAGGCCATATGGTAGGAGGAGATGAGGGTGAATATGAGGGAGAGGATGAGGGGCCACATGGTGATGGGTCATACGCCAAATGATGGGCACATACGAGGATAAGATGACTGAGAGACCACAAAGATGAGGGGCATATTGAGGGGGCACTCCACTTACCTTAATTAGGGGGGGATGAGATGGAGAGCCACAATATGAAGAGGTTGATGAAGGGGCCCAGACTTATAGGAGGAAGATTAAGAGGCCACAATATGTGCAGGAGATAGAGGGGGTTACGATATGAGGAAAAAAATGAGAGGGGCATAATGTGAGGTGAGAAATAAGGGGCAATAATATGCGGGGAGGAGGGAACACACATGAGGGGAGAGGAGATGAGGAGACCCACAATTAGAGGGGGGCGTGAGGGAAAGGGGCCACAACATGAGAGGGTTGGCGGACAGGAAGGCCACAAGTTTAAGGTTTGGTGGACCACATATGATGGGTATGGAGGCCAGTAGGCCACAATATGGGTCAGGGGAGGAGAAAGGGTACATAGGGCATTAGAGGGATGGAGGTGGGGCAAAATATGAGGGGGTTGGAGAAAGAACAGGCGACCACAAAATGGGGGGGGATGGTGAATAGGTGACCACAGTATAGTGGGAATGGAGACAGGTGGTGCACAATAGAGGGGGATGGAAAAAAGAAGGCCAGAAATGAGGTAGGAAGGAATACGGCGGGCCCCACAATATGCAAAGGGGAAGTAAGGACTGACAGGGGGCCACAATTCAGTATTTACCATACATACCTCTAGGATTCCAAAAAACTAGCCACAAAATCTAGACCCAAGATTTGAATACCCTGTACACAAATACAACCCAAAACCTGGACCACAGAATAAAAAAGAGACACAGGATCAAGACCCGAAACAGTAGTTATAGATCCAAAATCAAAGAATATATGAGGACCAGGAACAGATGTCATTAAAAGAGACTCAATATAAGATACTCCTAGACCCCAAACCCAGGGAAAATGATATAGACCAGGATCAGACATTGGGAAGATTTACTTACCGGTCCATTCGCGATCCAGCGCAGCGTGTTCTCTGCGCTGGATTCGGGTCCGGCTGGATTCATTAAGGTAGTTCTCGCCATGCCACAGGTGGCGCTTGCTGCGCTGAAAAGCATTGGAAACCACACTGGAATACACCGAGCGGGCTGAGATGAAGGTAAGTGCAAGCTCCGCGACAGATTTTTGTTTTAAATGCGGTAGGTTTTCCGAATCAGTAGGGTTTCGTTGGCACGCACCCCGATTTCCGTCGCGTGCATGCCAGCGCCGATGCGGGCACAATCCTATAGCTGTGCGCAAATCACGGGGCAATTCAGGGGAAATCGGCGCAAATTGGAAATATTCGGGTTAAACACGCGGGAAAAGCGAATCGGGGCCCTAGTAAATGACCCCCATTGTGTACAAATGACCCCAACCAGACCACAGAATAGAGAACCAGATCAGATGTCCTTAAACAAACTATAGACCCCAGACCAAGAACAGAGAACACAGACCAAAGAACAGAGGGACCCAAGACCAAGAACAGAGACCCCAGACCAAAGAGCAGAGACCCAGACCAAAGAGGCCGCGACCCACAGGACCAAAGACGAACAGAGACCCCCGACCAAAGAGCGAGCCCCCAGACAAAGAACAGAGACCCCAGACCAAAGAACAGGAGACCCCAGACCAAAGAACAGGAGACCCCAGACAAGACCCAACCACTAAGAGACTACAAACCAGGATGTTGGCTGCTCCTCTACCAATATCTTACTTACACTGAATTAGAGGAGGATATAATATAAGCGGATGAGGAGAGAGTTACTGAACCTGCAGAAGCATCATCAGACGCCGTGTCCACACAGGACCACGAGGAGCAGAAAGCTTCATCCGCAGATGAGAACATTTCTGATATCAGAAGACGAGTGGTCTATGTATATCTCTAATTTCTTACAATGTTTGTACAATGTTATCCTTTCTAAGACCCTTCTACATCCTGGTCACCATTACTGTCACCTACAGATCATGTGACGCCCTAATTCCAAGCTATGAAGACAGGAGCGCGACGTCTGGATTGGGGGTAACAGAACCAGTAATACTATCAGTCCTGATAATGGAGGGCTGTAACGCTAATAGATGGACCTGTCATAATATAATAGCCCCCGCGCTGCTACAATGGTACAAATACTGGCTGGTCTGGGGGAACAGTCACATTACAAGTCATTCTGGTGCTGTATCAGTACTCGCCTGTTCTGGGTGCTGTATCATGTACTCAGCCTGGTTCTGGTGCTGTATCATGTACTCAGCCTGGTTCTGGTACTGTATTTATGTACAAAGTTTAGTTATGGTGTGTAATGAGCCTGGTTCTGCTGCAGTAAGAACTAGGTTGGCCCTTGTGCTGTATTTATGTTATCAGATTGGTTGTAGTGCTAGATATAAAGGCTGATCCTAGTTCTTTTGCTGCATTTATCTACAGAGCCTGGTTTTGAAGCTGTAAATATACTTTAAGGTTGGTTCTGTTGCTGTATCTTTTGTATGTAAAGGGGGGCATTTATTATGGCCTTTCAAACAGAACACTGGCAGTACAGATCATGTGCTAATAACTAATATCAGGGAGATCTTACCTTGCTGTAGGAATATTCACCAGCCGTATCCCCAGAGGTGATGGGAGCCTCTTATATAGTCCTGGGTGACCTCAGCGCATACAATTATTGATTGGGTGGAAAATATTAATGGCCACTCCAATCTTATGAACATAAAAATTAATCAATGAGCAATAAAAAATATCCATCATAATTCTATCCACCTTAAATAAACTGATAAGGGAACAGATTGATGTCTGAGGGACTTATCTATTAGGAGGTTTATTACCCCCCTGTGAGTGACCGATACCCCTGAGATAGGGAGCGTCGCCCCGGACCTCAGCCCCCGACATACAGGACTCCTTATCCCTTATATACAGATCATCAGGATCCGGCAGTGATGGGGTTAAGTATTCACCTTCTCGATTGATTAATAAAGTTTTCTGTATATAAGAACTAAACCTCCCCCTTATCCCGGTGTCACCCCCTACTGTTTTACTACTACATAAACACCAATATTCTGGCGTTGGCATTTCATAAATTAAGGTGCAAGAGGCACAGAAAGGGAAAGACAAAGAACACCGCTAGTTTTTTTGTTTGAAAGGCCATAATAAATGACCCCCATTGTGCCTGGAGTTATCCATACGATGGGAATCATTAATTATGGCCTTTCAAACAGAAAACTGGCTGTGTTTTCAGTTTTTTCCTTTCTGTGCCTCTTGCGCCTTAATTTATGAAGTGTCGGCGCCACCAAATTGGTGTTTTCATAGTATCATAGTATATAAGGCTGGGAAAAGATGCAAGTCCATCAGGTCCAAACTTTCTGATGCAGCTGGAGGATCAACCTGTGAAACAGAAGCTCTCACCAACTGGAGATTGTTGGAGCAAATGTGGCAAGCTGGAAGAGTCATGGAGAGCTGGTCTACTTAGATATTTATTGAACATGCTCACAAAACTTTATGGCACACATAACCACATTGCAGGGACGGAGTGGCTTTTTTGAAGCCCTGCCCGCTCTGTCAGTCACGTAGTGGCGACTTAGTGTGCATGGTCCGCAGCCATATTGGGTGAGGTGAAGGTCTGACACCGCTCTCCTGACATAGGCACGTCCCACGACCAGGTAGACGAGTGCCTCAGGTAGGGCAGAACCTGCGTTCTCAGCTGTAGCACATAATACTACATGAACTTGTTTAAGACAGACACGTCTTTCCGCCAATGGATAGCTAATGCATGACCAATAGGATGTATAGTTGCTTTTAGAGGTTGGCTCTGTGGCACTTTAAGTATGAGGGCTTAATCTCCAGACTTGCCCTGGGTGCTAGGCAGTGGCCTGAGGCACCTATAGTTCCTGGAATTAGGACACTGCCTGTGTCAGAAAGAACATGAGATCTGGTTCTCTCAAAGGAACATGACTTAAGACCATGCGCTTTTATATGTTCCTCTGGTCAGGTGGTTGCACTCCTCCAATCAGCCTCCAGCTCGTTTTACAAGACCATAATTGGGCAGTAACATCTCACAGTGTTAACTCTTGCCTTACCAGGCAGTGGCTACAGCTGCAATCACTAAGTTCTCCTATAGGTAGTTTCTGGATGAGTTGCGCAGGCTCACAAGATAGAGGGCGCTATTCGCAACAACCAGCTTGCCTATTTTTTGGCAGGGGAGTTGCACGTATGACTGCAGGCAGGAGCGTAACCAGCAGAGGCTGGGCCCTATAGCAGACCTTTTAATGGGGCCCCCTTCCCCTTAAAAAATATACACATTTATACAATCACAATCATTTATACATGTGTCTACACATTCATACATTTATACACACATACAGTGGGGGTCGCGGATCGCACTTTCGTCAGACTGTTCACCAGTTTCGGGATTTGCGCAGCTTTGACAGGTAAACAGGTGTCTGCACTGGGATTGTGTCGCACGCGATCTGATTGTGGTGCAGCTGAGCTGCTTTCATTTGACCGAAATGGGGGGGCGGGCCATTGGACAATATGTCTGATTCAGAGCGGGATTTAACTTTCGAATTGTTTCGCAAGATCAAGCATTTACATGCACCAGGAAGAAGAAGGTGACTCCCCGCACAGCGCATTATACACGGACAATGCACTTACATGCACCAGGAAGAAGGTGAACTCCGGGGACCTGAGCGGGGAAGTGACACATGCAGGATATCGGGCGCAGGATCTTAGTGACTCCCCGCACAGCGCATTATACACGGACAATGCACTCACATACACCAGGAAGAAGAAGGACAACTCCGGGGACCTGAGCGGGGAAGCGACACATGCAGGATATCGGGTGCACGATCTTAGTGACTCCCCGCACAGCGCATTATACACGGACAATGCACTTACATGCACCAGGAAGAAGAAGGTGAACTCCGGGGACCTGAGCGGGGAAGCGACACATGCAGGATATCGGGGGCACGATCTTAGTGACTCCCCGTACAGCGCATTATAAATGGACAATGCACTTACATGCACCAGGAAGAAGAAGGTGAACTCCGAGGACCTGAGCGGGGAAGCGACACATGCAGGATATCGGGAGCACGGACCTTAGTGAATTGCAGCCCAGGGCGTTATACACAGACCATGCACTTTCTGTGAACTCTGTGAACTCTGTGAACTGTCGGACAGGTAAGTAAATGTGCCCAGTATATACACATCAAATTTACAACATAAACAACATACACACAGATATACAGCATATATACACACACATTCAGTATATACAACGTACTGAATGGGACCCCCGACTGTTTAAGGAGGGTACCCACTGACTAGGGGTGGCCTGTGTTTCTGTATAATGATGAAAGGGGTGATTGTAATTTAAGAAGGGGGTGTTCATTCTCTCTTCCTCCTCCCTCTCCAGTCCTTTATAGTTCCTCCTCCCTTCTTTCCAGGCCTCTTGCCCGCGCCTGTAATCAGTGTCAGGTGAGCATCTAGGGTGTTTGTGTCCTGGTTGCCAGGTTTTGTGATCGGCGACCAACTACTGACGGCCCTGAGAGCCCGCATTCAGCAGGTAACTCACTCATTCAGCAGGTAACTGTAGGCAACTCACCGGCTCCAACTGCTGGCTCAAGCCGCCACTTTGTCAGAATATCACGGCCACCTGACAGGCTTATCCCGGCGGTCACGTCTCATAGTCGGGGGGAAGAGTGCACACGCATGCATGGCAGCGTCTGAGGCCTCCCCGGTCGGCTTTGTGCCGGCTCTTAGCCTCTCCCCCAGAGTCTTGCGCTCCTTGGCAGGCCCTATATCCTCCCTTGGCTCGGCGCAGGCTCCTCTTTCACTGTCGGACACAGCGTCCCCCGCCATTGTCCACATGCTTCCTCCTACTAACATGGCCGCACAGCAGAGCTCAGCTGCTTCATCATAGGATACCTCCTCTGCAGCTCAGGATCCCGCATTGTCCCCACTCTGTCACCGTATTGTCACTCTGTCCCCATATTGGCGCCAGCTCTCCTGGAGGGGACGCTGCCGCAGGCCATTGCCGGGCAGGTTACTGTTCCTCCTTCTGCATCCCAGTTGGAGGGTGGTGCCCTATGGGGCCTCCTGTTTCATTAATGTTGTCATTTCCTCCTGTGCCCTCATTTCCTCTTCCCCCGGCATTCCCTCCTGTATTGGTGCTGTCTGCAGCACGGCGGAAGCATAGCAGGTCCTCATCATCCTCTCCCGTCCGGGATGCACGCAGGCATAGCTCCCAACCGTCCCGATTTTGACGGGACTTTCCCGTTTTTCGTACCCCTGCCCCGCGTCACGGGCAGCTATGATATTGTCACGGATTTCCCCCCCAGGTCCCGCTGTGTCCCTGCGCTGTGTCCGCATAGTAAATACTTTGAAAGTCTGAACTCACAGTACAGAATGGCTTCTACAGACATCGGGAGGGAATCCTTTTCAGAGAAGTGTCGGGCTTAGCGGAGAGCAGGGACCACGTCATCAGCTTCAGATCTGTCCATATATGGTCGCTGCATCTCCTAGGGTTCCCCAGAGCAGACATCGGGAGGGAATCCTTTTCAGAGAAGTGTCGGCTTAGCTGAGAGAGCAGGGACCACGTCATCAGCTCAGATCAGCATCTGTCCATATATGGTCTCCAGGTCTTCCCCAGACACAAGCTCTTTATATAATTAAATTAAATAAAGTTTTGGCCAGGCTGAGATTCGAACCTGGGACCCTCTGCACCATAGACAGGAGCCTAACTAACTGAGCTATAAGCCCAGTGATACAGAGCTGGGGATTTCTGGTAAGTAAGAAGTGTTATCTGCCATTTACACTGTGACACAGACTAATGCACTGATATATAGAGAGGGATCTTCTCAGAGATTATTATTGTAATTATTGAGACTATTATTATTATTATTATTATTATTATAAATTTTATTATTATGGAGATGATTATTAACCCCTTAAGGACCAGGCCCTTTTTCGTTTTTGCGTCTTTATTTTTCACACCCCACCTTCAAAAATCTATAACTTTTTTATTTTTCCATGTAGAGAGCTGTGTGATGGCTTGTTTTCTGCGTAACAAATTGCACTTCATAGTGATGGCATTTAATTGTCTATGCCATATACTGGGAAGCTGGAAAAAAATTCTGAATGCAGTGAAAATGGTGAAAAAACGCATTTGCGCCGTTTTCTTGTGGGCGTGGATTTTACGTCTTTCACTGTGCGCTCCAAATGACATGTCTAATTTATTCATTGGGTCAATACGATCACATGGATACCAAATTTGTATAGGTTGTATAATGTTTTCATACATTTACAAAAATTAAAACCTCCTGTACAAAAAAAAAATTCTTCATTTTGCCGTCTTCTTGCGCTAATAACTTTTTCATACTTTGGTGTATGGAGCTGTGGGTGGTGTCATTTTTTGCGACTTTTGATGACGTTTTCAATGCTTTTATTTTTAGAATTGTACGACCTTTTGATCACTTTTTATTGATTTTTTTATATTTTTCAAAATGGCAAAAAAATGGCATTTGCGACTTTGGGCACTATTTTCCGTTACGGGGTTAAACGCAGTAAAAAAACATTCTTATATTTTGATAGATCGGGCATTTTCGGACACGCTGATACCTAATGTGTTTATGATTTTTACTGTTTATTTATATTTATATCAGTTCTAGGGAAAGGGGGGTGATTTGAATTTTTAGGTTTTTTTAATATAATTTTTTATTTTTAATTTTTTTTTATTAAAATTTTTTACTATTTTTCAGATTCCCTAGGGTACTTTAACCCTAGGTTGTCTGATTGATCCTACCATATACTGCCATACTACAGTATGGCAGTATATAGGGATTTTGCACACCATCTATTACAATGTGCAGATCGCACATTGTAATAGATGGCCTAAAACATGATAGCCTCGGATCACTGTGTGATCCGAGGCTGTCATGGCAACGGATCGCCGCTCCCCGATGACGTCACGGGGAGCGGCGATCGGAGCCAAGATGGCGGCGCCCACGCGCCGCCGGCTCGTTAATGCCGCCGGCAGCTTTGCCGGCGGCAATGAAAGGGTTAACACCCG
>WNYA01005284.1:0-15562 GCA_019512145.1 Engystomops pustulosus
GGTAAACACATGTGATATAGAAGGAGCCAGGTAGGAGATCTTTTATTCTGTATGGAATCAGTTACAAGAAGTTTTTGTGGGGGCTTTCTGGAAGAAAGTGAGCACAAAAAGTTGGAACTTTCCTTTTTTATGCCACTTTATGCTGTGCTCTGAGTTCCCTTCCCCATTTAACCATTAACCTCTAACTGTTTGTGCAGACATATGTACATCTGTGGCTGCTGTAGGTAAATTTGCAGAGCTTTGGCAGTGCTCCTCCTGTTCCTCTTTGCACAAAGGCAGAGGTAGCAGTCCTGCTGCTGGGTTGTTTCCCTGCCGTGGCCCCCTCCACATCTTCTGGTGTACTGGCCTGTCTCCTGGTAGTGCCTCCAGCCACTGGACACTACGCTGACAGACACAGCAAGCCTTCTGGCCACCGCTTGCAATGATGTGCCATCCTGGATGAGCTGCATCTGAGCCACTTGTGTGGGATGTACAGTCTGTCTTATGCTACCATGAGTGAAAGCAACACCCACATTCAAAATGTGACCAAAACATCAGCAAGAAAGCATTGGTACTGAGAAGTGGTCTGTGGTCCCCACCTTCAGAACCACTCCTTTATTGAGTGTGTCTTGCTAATTGCCAATAATGTCCACGTGTTGTCTATTCCATTTGTACAACAGCATGTGAAATTGATTATCGATAAGTATTGTTTCCTAAGGGGACAATTTGATTTACTTGGAGTTATATTGTGTTGTTTAAGTGTTCCCTTCATTTCATGTAAATAAGCATGTGTATGTGTGTATATAAAAGCTTGTAAATATGTATATATAAGAGCATGTATAGTGTGTGTATAAAAGTATGTACTGTATAAGTGTGTTTATATGTGTATCTTCTGCAGTTCTTTTACGGTTGCTCTCTTGGGTCTCTTAATTGTAGTAGACCTGGTTCAGCGGCTGGAATGATTAGGTGGCATGCTCTGCTACTGTGGTAATATTGGCTATACAAACATACTATAGTGGATGTACTGTATATGTATCTGATGCTGCAGTAGTTACATACAATATGGAAATGCTTTCATATACAGCTACAGAAAATGAACACAGTCAGAAACACAACTGATGTTTCTAGTGTGTAGGTCAATGTAACATAACTGTTCATACACAAATATACATATATTAAAACAAATTGGACAATTTTGTATTCAAGTTGTCAATTTTTCACAGCTGATTTGTATTTATAAACATAGGGGATTTAACATATTTAGTTAACACAGTGGGTGCAGAAAGTATTCAGACCCCTTTAAACTTTTCATTCTTTGCTTCATTGCAGCCAATTGGTAAAATGAAAAATGTTCTTTTTTTGCTCTCTAATGTACACTCTGCACCCCATCTTGACAGAAAAAAATGAAATGTAGATACTTTGCTAATTTATTAAACAGGAAAAACTGAAATATCACATGGTCGTAAGTATGTTTGCACATAATTGAGTAGAAGCACCTTTGAACTAGTACAGCCATACGTTTTTTACAAGTTTTTTACACTTGGATTTGGGGATGCTCTACCATTCTTCCTTGCAGATCCTCTCCAGTTCCCTTAGACTGTATGGTGAACATTGATGTTCAGCCATGCTCAAGTCTTTCCAGAGTTGCTTAATTTTATTTAGGTCAGGGCTCTGGCTGGTTCGCAGAGTTGTTCTGAAGCCACTGATGTGTTATTTTAGCTGTGTGCTTAGGGTAATTAGGCTGCATGGTAATTGGTGTAAGGGTCATTGTGCTCCATGACCTGTTGAGCAGAACCATGCAGCTGTGCAAGTCATTGAAACCATTACTAACAGAACTGAAAGCTAAGGACATCCCCTACTGCTGGGGTAACCTTCCAGTTATTAGCCAAGAAGGAGCTTTGGGCGACCTGCCGAAAATTTAACTGATTGGCTGCTCATGTGCCACCTCTGAGGGAAAAGTGCCTACCCAGAAGAGACTTTGTAAAGTTGAACTCTCTTCAGCCACCTGAATTTGAGGTCTCCAAGTGTACATGGTGGCCCTTTCAGGTCTGGGTTGAGTATATGCTCTTGTTCTTGCATTTATATACTTGTATTGCTGACAGTTGTCTTCTTCTTTCTTTCTTATTGTTTGTTGCTTTTCATTAATGTGACATCCTTTTGACATAATCCCTCTGTGATTTTCTGACTGACTATGCAGATGTTCTGGGAGACGTGCCATAGGCGTATTTAGCCACTCTTTAAATCTGCTGGGTTCCTTAAGACCCTGGGCTGTACTAAAGAATGTTATGTTGTGTTTATTCTTACCTATCCCATATCTCCTTCCTCCCTTGCCCAAATGGCAGTCTTAACTTTTGGCACCTATAATGCCAGAGAGCTTAATAAACCTATAAAACAGCCAGATTCTCTACAGACTGCATAGGTGGTGGGTGATGGTAGTCATGTTACATGAAAGGCAGTTTAAAGCTGATAAAATCCCACATTGTTGCAGCAAATATATTCTGATCTGGTTCTATGGCCCCCACAATGCCCAAAAGATCTATGGGGTGTTTATTGCCTTCCATAAGTTATTCCAGTCATTTCAAGTTTTGAAGTCCGATATCGATGCTGATGGTCGTTTTTGGCTCCTTAAAAGGGTTGTCCACTTTCAGCAAATATTTGATATAGTTTATGTAAGGAAAAGTTATCCAATTTTCCAATATACTTTCTGTATTAATTTCTTGTGCTTTTCTAGATTGCCACTTGTTGTCCTGCTATAGAAGGCTTCTTTCTATCCTTTTTGTTCCACCTTCACAAGATGGCCTTTGTATGGAAATTGTCCTCTTCTTACCTGAACCACAAGTAGACATAAAGAGGATGAGGGCGTGGGGCTTCCAGACTTGACTTGCTAAAACAGGTAAACAATATATAAACTTGTTCTCTATATTGTTTCTCAACATAAAGACGAACTCTGGATTGAAGCAGAATTTAGCTTTCTCTCTCCTGGGGACTTACCTGGTATGTTCTGGCTACCTGTTAGGACTGTCTGGGGGGCACTGAGGGTTTAGTGCTTGGGGTTGGTTTGCAGCCAGCTATAAAAAATGCCACCATTCCTGGTCCACTATCTCAACACTATTATCCACAGTTATTAAAGACTTATCCTCTTTCAAAATAAAATTATTTTATTACAGTCTGAGGCTCCCTTGAGGCCTGCAAAATAGTAGCATTTAGTATACAAACAGTATTATGGTAATGCAAGTATTATGACATTGTAAGTAGTAGCAATAATAGATAGCAGATTTATAGATAAAAAGTTAGACAAAAAGCTATATAGATAAATGGTTTGATAGGATAATTAGATAACTAGACAAATAGATGATAGATACATAGACAGGAAATAAACATCTTCAACCGACATTCAACCAAGGGGTAAGGAGCTATAAATAAGTCCACATGCAGGGGGCACTATTAGAAATAGGCAAATTCCCAGTTTGCCGCCCCCTTCCCTAGCGCCAGCCCTGCTCTCCAGTCTTCTGGCGGATTAGATATTTTATTACAGAATCTGGAGTTTGTCCCCTTACTGATTTGCTGGGGAAGGGGTTCATGGTTGCACTACCATGGTTAAGGAGCTTTCTGTCTTCCCTGACCCACTTAGAGTACTTTTACTCTGAACCTACCATATTCGAGAAACCTTTGTCTCCAGCAGTTAGTTCCCCTACATACTGTTTCCTTCCTGTCCATGATGCTTTCAGGGAGTCATGCAGAGGGCCTACCTTTGTCTTATATTTCCTAGTGGAAGGAGGAATTGGGGAAAAATTCTTTAAGGATCTTGGGAAAAATCTCTTATCCTGACCCACAAATTGTCATAATCTGGTAAAATCCAGGAAATTAATTGCAAGATCCTCACACGCTGGTATAGGACTCCTGTCTATTTACACCGCATGTTCCCCTTCGTGACACCAGGTGTGTTGGTGATGCCACTCAGCCCTGAGCTCAAAGCTGTTTGTCTGGTGGGTCCGTTAGGTAATAGTCTCCATCTGGCTTGTTATCTGGGACTTATACAGAAGTGTCGGCGGAGCATCTGTTCCATTATCATTGCTCCCGGGCCACCTTTGTGACATCAAGGAAGGTCTACTTCAACATTTCTTGGTGGCTATGAGGTTGGTGATTCCCAGACTCACAGAAGACCACAGAAGACCATTAGGTTAATGTGGGTAGAGGAAGTGGATGGCATTCGTCAAATGGACCAGCTCCGAGCTCTAGATAATAATCAGTTAACCAGAGCAATTTTTAATGTTTAGGTAGTAAGCTAGTAGCATTTTTTCATCTACTTTTTCTTGTTTATTTGTATGTCCCTCTTCCTACACCCATTTGCTTCCTTCTCATTCATTTGGTCTTTCATTTTCTCCTTGTTCTTACATGTTGGAGGTGATCTGGACACCCGCTCAAGTGTATTGTACCTTTTGATGCATGTCCCATTATGGGGCTGCTTCCCAACCATGTTGACTGTTATGTGGGTCTTCTGGTCCCTATATTGCTGTTTTATGTGTTTTCTTTAATAAACTTTTATTGAACCATAAAGCATTATGAAGGTACAACAGCATATAGTGACACAAGACAGATTTGAAAATTTGGGTGTGCCCTTAAAGAGTTAATGTTAGAATTTTTTTCTATCACCATATTGCGAAATGTTCAGTCTATCAAAATGTAAAACGTATTATTATTCCTCTTGGTAAAACTTGTCATATATAATAGTTTCAAGTGACAATTAACCACTTTTTCAGCATTTTGCCACACATAAACATTTATATAAAAAGTAATTAGAAGATTGAACTGTTCCCAAAATGGTAGGAATTAAAATATGGCAATGTGGCAAAAGATTAAACTTAACAAAAACTTTATATACCACTCAATAAAATAAAAATGGATCCCTTAATCAACACACTGTAACTCCAAGTCACACTTCTGTGAATTGAACCTGTCCAGTTATGAATCAGCACTGTTGGTGAATCAATTTATCTTGCTGTTTCACAGGCGGAACAGACAGCAGGTAGAAGTGATGGGCAATAACCACATCTTTATACAGGAGTGGTTCTGTAGGTGGTAACCACAGAACATTTCTTTGTGCTCATCCTTTTGGTCATTTGTTTTAGTCACTTTTATATTTTCTCATTGCTCTCAATCCTCAAAATTCGCTCAGTTAGTGCAGCTCATCCAGGATGGCACAACAATGCAAGCTGTGGCAAGAAGGCTATCTAATCTATGTCTGTCAGCACAGTGTACAGAACATGAAGCAAATACAAGGATTGAGCCAGTACACTAGAAAACAAGGAGGGGCCATAAGGTGGCAACAACTTAGCAGTAGGAGCAGTAGTAAACTCCTCCTTTGTGCAAAGATGAACGGACGGAGCAGTGCCAAAGCCCTGCAAAATGACCTCTAGCAGGTCACTGGTATCCGTGTGTCTGCTGAAACTGTCAGAAACAGACTTCATGGGGTATTTATCAGAGTTTCTGCACCATGCCAGTGGCGCAGAGCCCTGAAATAATTGCTAATGCTAGCTTATTGCTAACACGATTATTTCCCCCCTTTTTGCCACCTCCTGTGGGCCAGGCAGGGCCTCAGACCTATTTTGAGACTATATGCAAGACCTTGGGTCTTTTCTGACTTATGACAGCCTATGCCTCATGAAGTTTTAGTGTGTCAGCAGTTCCTGCATGATAAACACATTTACTGTATGCTTTGAACTTGCCTTCCAGTTCCTCAGACCTGTATCCAATAGAGCATCTCCAGGATATCATGTCGCTTTCCATCCAGCAACACTACCTTACACAACGGACTGTCCAGGAGTTGACTGATCCTTTAATCCAGGTCTAAGAGGAGATTCATCAGGAGAACATCGACCACCTCATCATGGGCATACCCAGGTGTTGAAGGGTGGTCATACAGGCACATGTAGTGGACCGATTCGCTGAATCAAAAGAAGAGGGAGAGGACCTGAGCGCACAACTCAAGTGTAATATTGAAGTAACAATGGTTGTAACTACAATATCAAGGTGCTCACCTTTCAGCTATCTTGTAGCCTAGCATGTAGTATATTGATGTGATGCGCTGCCTGTGGGTCCATGAGGATTAGGCGTCCAATGGTCTATCCCGCGGCTGGAGAAATGTAGTTGTGGCAAGTTTGAACAATCCACATCAATGGCGCATCATCATTTGGAATGCTCATTATTATTATTAAAAAATGAACTACGCTTTTTGGCGCTGTACCAGCGCCTTCTTCAGGTTTAGAGTAATAACAACATAGGGGCAGATTTACTTACCCTGTCCATTCGCGATCCAGCGGTGGGTCCTCCGACGCTGATTCGGGTCTTCCGCGAATTCACTAAGGTAGTGCGCCCGATGTCCACCAGGTGTCGCTGCTGCGCTGAAGTCCGTCGGAGTTCACTGGAGTTCACCAAGCTATCCTGGGTGCAGGTAAGTGCGTGTCGAGCGACAAATTAAAAAAAAAAAATACGGCGGTTTTTCCGAATCCGTCAGGTTTTCCGACGGCCACGCCACCCAATTTCCGTTGCGTGTATGCCGGCAGCGATGCGTCACAATCCGATTGCGTGCGCCAAAAACCTGGGGCAACTCGGCGCAAATCAGTAATTTTTGGGAAACCCGACAATAAAAACATGATTCGGGCCCTTAGTAAATAACCCCCATAGAGTTAATGTTTTTATTACTCTGAACCTGACGAAGGTGCTTGTACAGCGCCAAAACACGTAGTTCATTTTTTAATAATAATAAAGAGCATTCCAAGCGATGATGCGCCATTGATGTGGATTCTGCAACCTTGCCACCACTACATTTCATACAGGCACATGGAGGCCATACAAACTACTGAGCCTCATTTTCCTGTCTTGAGGTATTTCCACTGAAGTTGGATCAGGCTGCCATTTGATTTTTTGAACTTTATTTATAGTATCATTCCAAATCTAAACCTCAATAGGATTTTGATTTTCATTGATTATTTTTATGTTTTATTGTTCTCAGCACATTCCACTATCTAATGAATAAGAATTGCAACTGAAAAAAACTATAACATTTCCTGAAAATACGGGGGCATTTAATTGCCAAAAGTTGGAAGTCAGTGAAAATACTGTGTTTTGCTGAGATGACAAATAAAGTAAATAGTAATTGTTTAATGGAGAAATATATAGCTATTAGAGATGAGCGAGCACTAAAATGCTCGGGTGCTCGTTATTCGATACGAGCTTTTCCCGATGCTCGGGTGCTCGTATCGAATAACGAACCCCATTAAAGTCAATGGGAGACCCGAGCATTTTTTTAGTAAAAGAGAACATTAAAAGAACAGTGCATAATAAAATATCCCAGATGTTTACTGATGTTTTACTTGTAAGAAAAAATTGAAATAACACTATTCTTCACTTTCCAGGTGTTCGCGCGTGTCTCCCGCTAAGTTAGGAGATGTTCAGAACATCTGGAATGTGAAGAATGGTGTTCTTTCAATGTGTTCTGCACTTAAATGGTCCTGTATTCACAGTTTTTAATGTTTTAAATCTATTCTTCACTTTGCAGATGTTAGCGCGTGTCTTCCGATAATGTCGGAGATGTGCGCGCACATCAGCAATGTGAAGAATAGTGTTATTTAAATGTGTTCTGCACTTAAATGTTCGTGTTTTCACTGTTTTTAATGTTTTAATTCTATTCTTCACATTGCAGGTGTGCGCGCGTGTCTCCCGATAGGTTCGGAGATACGCGCGCACAGCTGCAAAGTGAAGAATAGAATGAAAACATTAAAAACAGTGAAAACACGAATATTTAAGTGCAGGACACAATGAAAGAACACTATTCTTCACATTCCAGATGTTCCGAACATCTCCTAACTTAGCGGGAGACACGCGCGAACACCTGGAAAGTGAAGAATAGTGTTATTTCATTGTGTTCTTACAAGCAAAACATCAGTAAACATCTGGGTTATTTTATTATGTAATAAAAATACTGTTCTTCACTTAATTTAATGCTCGATCTCGAGCCGGCGAGATACTCGTCCGAGTAACGAGCCGGTCCGAGTATGCTAATACTCGACCGAGCAGTATACTCGGACGAGTATACTCGCTCATCTCTAATAGCTATGAATGAGGGAACACAAATTAAGTTTAATAAGAAGTGAGAGAAATGGATAGTCTCCATATATTATCAGGCGTCACTCAGTTGCACAAACACTGAGTAATTAAAAACCATATCAGACAAAGGATGAAAAGAAGATATGCAGTAAAAGGGGTGACCATAAACAAGGGTTTTCTCAGGTAAAGTGTGGTATGTTCCTCATGCTATCCTATATGTTGGTTATATTGTTGAAATGTTTTCCTTTTGAATTGTTTTACGATCACAATAGAGACATGGATAACATAAATTGTATGTTATAAAAACAGATGTTTAGTTTCAATTTATATTTGTAAAATTGAGTCAAAATGCAGGGTATATGTGCAGAGAAACTGTCTGACACGACATTAATGTATAATTTGTACTTATGTATCTTAAAAGATTGTTATGATAAGAACTGTAACTGAATATTTTACTAAGTAAGATCTAGGATGTGGTATTTTAATCTTCCCTGAGCAGTGTAAATTTTCTATCTATATGATCATATGACCCAAAGAATAAAGGTGAGGGAAAACAGATTTGTAATAGCTGTGGATTTTGGAGACAGGCCCTGCCTATAACTACAGGGACCCACAGTGTCATGCTTATAACAGTGCATCTTCCACAGTACACAGCATGATTTGGCAGCTCAGATAAGAAATGTCAGGGAAGAGGGCAGAAGAACGATAGGACTAGGCTCTGCTATGTACATCCTCCATGTGATCAGCAGATCTGTGTAAGTGTATAACTGCATATATACAGTGCATAAATGTGTGTGCATAAGTATAGAAATGTGTAAGGATACAAACATGTATATATCCTGAGGGGGTTGGGGCCCCATTTACAAGTCTGCTATGGGGCCCTACCTTTCCTAGTTATGCTCCTGGACAGTGGGGAGATAAAAAAGGAAATTTATAAAACAAAAGCAGGCCAGATCGTTAAGGGGTTAAGCTGGAAATGGCTGATAAGATTTCTTTATAAAAATTCATAAGAGGAAACAGTCTAAGTCATAACTATTTAATAGGCAGATGCATCCACTGAATCATCATACTAATTACCCCCAGTTACCTAATCATGAAATCCTTTCTTATTAATGGACCACGGAACACATTGATCTGCTTCGCCTCCTATGACTACAATTGTCATATTTACTCTCTAAGTATCAGTAGCCATTTTGTTCGAGTCCATAAGCACTCAATTTATGCATAAGGAGCTTGATGAATCTGCTTGCAGACGTTTACTTTGACATAAGTGCGCTTCTCCTTTGAATCATTTCCCACAATCATTTCCTTTGTATAGAGAAAAACAAATAAATGTATTATGGTAGAAACAATTCTCAGAGGGATAACACAAAGCATATGGATTCAGTCAGGAGAATTCCTTGCTATGGTTCATGGTCTTATGATGTTTTATGAATGTATTTTCCAAAATAAAATGTACTTTATAACTAAATGGAGACATTTTTCTCAGTATTGCACACAATAATTGCTAAGTAACCTTTTTTAACATATTTCAATGACTAACTCCTTTAAAGTTTACACAGTGACATTGATCAGTTATGCATGTATAGGCTTATAAAAAGAGATACATTTAAGGAACCCTGCAGATTGCTTTGGCTCTCCTTGCTGCCTCAAGTAAGCAATCTTATAAGACTAATATCTGTATTTCACTTGGAGTTTGAGGCCTACAGCATAAGGACGTTCATGTTTCATTTAGTTATACTCCAAAAATATTCAACATCCAAACATCTCAGGAAATTTAAGACACTTCTGAAATTTTCTTCCTTCTCCTTGTTTTATATAATAAATGTGATAAATAGAAATAATGTAGGAGAGTTAAAAAGCCCCACTATTTTTTTCTTCCCCTATTACACCTGTGCTAAAGTGACACTCAGAAATCTTTGTGAACTTAAAAACTTTTCCAGAGATGAATTCTCTGTTTACTGAAGTCAATAGAACGGGGAGTATGGAGATTGAGAGAAATACAGACAGACAGAAAGAGGCTTAAGCAGAAAATAATATGGGGCTGATGTATTAAGACCAGGACTTTGTGCGCCAGGCACACCAGAATTATTCAGAGGTTCTGACCTTTCAATGATTCTGATTCATCACTTGCAGCAGAATTGAAGTCTGCAACAGCCAAGGGCTTTGAGCCTTAACCTGCTGCGGAATGTTGTATAATAAATGTGGCTGGAAAAGTCATTCCCACCATAGCCCACCTTATTTCCCATTCTGGCTCCAATAGGTTTTCTCTCTCATCACATATACTCACATAAGTATTGTTTAGTATTTCTTTAGAATTTCTCATATTATTCTGATGATACTATTGAGTTAGTTACAGAATGAGAGTTTCTTCGTGTGCTGTCTAGCACACAGCACATAAGGGGAGCTTTCTGGTGCAGCAGGAGCATAAATATCCCAAACCCCACCAGTTTATTTGTTTTTCTTTCCTGCACCTGCTTTGGGTGTCTTGGTGCAGGAAGTGGGGCAGGCTGGGTTGTGGACTGGTGGAGATGGAGACTATAGCAGAAATATCTGCCAAATCAGTCATTTTAGTAAATACTTTTTTTTTTTTTTTTTTTTTTTTTTACTTTACAAAAATACAAACATGTAAACAGGTATAGACAGTACAGACAGACATATACAAAAACTCTTTTTTACATTTTTTTTGCAGTTGCATCCTGGGAGGGGCAGTGTTTCAAACTCAAGTTTTAGAGGTGACAAGAATTTTAAATTTCAATTTTCCATTCGAGTTAGACGTGACCATTTGTTAAATATTGTGGGCTGAACACTTTAGGGTATCTTTCGAGGGCCAGACTAATTTTACTGAGAAAGGGGACTTCTCCCATATATCCCATTTTTCTTTTGTTCTGCAAAGATGCGTGTAATTTGAGGCCGTCATAATTTCATAATGGCTATACATGTTTACTCTGTTGCAAACTTCTGTTAGCTTTAATTTTTGTGCCGTCTTCCAGTTTGCAGCTATACATTGCCTTGCTGCAATCAGGATATACGTAATAATCCATCTCTGGGATATTGGGAATTTATCAGTCCCTAAATGTAATAGGGCTAACTGTGGGGAAATAACATTCTGTGCTTGTGTGACTGTGTTAATCAGGTCCCCTATTTGTGACCAAAATGAAGTTAATTTAGGGCATGACCACCACATATGAACTTGGTCTCCTTTAATACGGCATCCCCGCCAACATAGAGGAGAAGATGTGCCTCCTTTGGATAATCTGTCTGGTGTGAGATACCATCTCATATGCATCTTTTTTATTTGTTCTAAGTGGTTTATGCATGGCGAACACTGAGCTGTCCATCTAAATGTTTTTGCCCACTGCTCATCATCCCATTCTGCGTTCAGGTCCGACTCCCATTTTTTCATGTAGCTCAGCTTATCTGTTATCCCCTGTATAATATAAGAATATTATATGCAATTGATATACCCCTTACTTTTCCCTCAGGGGGCTCAAAGAGTTTTTTCAGGGGGTACAGGTGAGTATTGCTTTCCTTTTCCCCCTCTGCTAATATACTTCTTATTTGTAAATATTGAAAAAAGACCTTATTGGGTAAATCGAATTGGTCCTTAAGGGTTTCAAAAGACTTTATCGTTTTACCCTCATAAAGGTCTGAGATAGTATGTATGCCTTTATTAGCCCACAGCTCTAGTATCATATTAGGGCTGAGTAATTCCAATGCTTGAATAGACATTTGTCCTCTTTTTAAGAATATGCTGCCACCTACTTCGTTCCAGGTTTTCAAGGTGTATTGTAATGAGGGCATGTTAGTGGGAATCGTTAAATTCCCCAAATAGGCTGCCTCCATTACTGTTCTAAGAGATCTCCCACCAAAAATGTTCCGTTCTAGTCTCATCCATTTATGGTTTTCTTTCGGATTCCAACATTCTCTCAATGAGTCCATGGAAACAGCCTTATAGTAGGTTGCAATGTCTGGTATTGCCATGCCTCCTTTTTTAAGTGGGAAGTGCAAATTCGCCTTTGCAATTTTAGTAAATACAAGCACAATCTGTCTAGACAAGTGAATGTAGTCACAAAGGAGTCCCATTTAGTTCATGAATTTAAGCCATAGTTCCCAAGCTTTATGAAGGTGGCTACATGACACCTTTCTGGCCAGCTTGCAATTTCCACCATTCTATGAATCAACTTTTTCCAACCACTGTTCATTGAGGGGGAGGGGGTGCTGCTCGGTTTAAGATTTTGAGATATGGCTACTTGGTTAAGGATAGTGGGTTGTGAAGAGCTGATTTGTCAAAATTCGGGTTCATTGAACTCCAGTGAAAAGTTTGTTTTGTGTACCTGAATTTGGCCCATAACCCAAACAGCATTGACAACAATGAGGATCTGAATTTTAACACTCAAAATTGGCTGCAAAATTTGGGTAAAGGGTGATAGAGGGTAATAACAGAGCAGTTTTCCTACCACAAATAGGCTAGAGAAGTACTTAAAATAACAACATAAGATAAAATAATTAAATAAATAAATAGTAAAAAATAAAATTAAAAATAAAATGCTGTTTATGTAACTGTGCTAGAAGACGGTATCGGTAGTGATGAGTGGACCCAACCTCCACACAGTACTGTATGTTTGTCCATAACTACTTTTAGAGCAGTGACAGTAACTGCGAGTGTATAATCGTACCATCTTATATCATGTAAGTGTGTTAAAAGAAAGGAAGCCACAAATAAGAAATGGTGCTACATGGAGACAAGTTACATCTGTGCCTGCTACAACCTCCTCTGGTGTAAGCAGGTGCCAGAGTTTGCATATTCTTGTATGCCACAAAAGCTATTAATGGAAAGGCCCAATGAAAACAAGCCTTCATACAGCTCTCTACACATAACATTTTTTAAAGATGGGGAGTGAGAAATGGAAATGCAAAAAACTATGGCCAGGTCTTTAGAAGGTTGAGCTGAACTTATGTACCCTTGGGGTACGGTTGGGATAGGTGTTGGGAGAAGGACTGATTTATATAAATGTTTTTTAAAAACAAATGTAAACTTTTGACAGTAGATTGTTTAATTTATGTGTCATCTATAATTAATTAATTTTACTTTACCATTTTACATAATAAAGTTGATGTAAAATAGTGCACCTCCAGAAAAACAAAAAAAAAGTAAGTAATATAAAATTACTGATGTTACAAGCAAACCACCAGCCCTAACATTTCCATTTCGGTGAGTCTCTTTATGACAGACAACCACTAATAATCTGAGGTTTCCTTGCAACAATAAAACATAAAAGTTTATTTAATTATAGTGTACTTTAATAGGAAACCTCATAAAGGTGCTCAAGACCTTGCCCAAACAAAGCGAAAATAAATAATAAAAGCCCTCATTTCTTATACTGCTAATTACCATAATCCCTTGTTAAAAGGTTAAGGTATTACACGAACAAGTCTCTCTTTACACTGGAGGCACGCACAGTAAACACACTTGTTTTATAGTTTAAATTTGGTTACATTTAATATAAGTGTGTACTGTGGCCACATTTACAGTGCAAAACCTCATCCTGTGTGGCTAAAATATACTATATTAACACATATTCTGAGGCTGATAACATGAACAAAAGCAAATTGTTCTATTAATCTTTACAATTAATCTCCTGGAGAAAGTTTCTGGCTTAAATGATGAGGTCAGGTGTAAAGACTTAATCTGGAAATTCACTTTCTAGATACAGTTGCTTTAAAGTAGACAATGTCTAGTGAAATTGTGTAAACTGATATGTTTCAAGTTTGTATACATTAAATACTGTATGATAAGGTTAATGATTATGATCTTAGTGTTACTTCTAATGACATGCTTGTTCTGGTAGGCTCTTTCTAAAGAATAGAAACTACTTGTATTTCACGGAAAAAAATCATTCTGGAAGATCTTTTCTCAGAACTTTGCATTGTGCAGTTTTTCTGTTGTTCCCCATTTATAAGTATGAATAAATTAATTGTACATTGAGCATACTTGGTATTACCATTTTCCTTTAAATTATGTTATAAATAGAGTATTTCACAACATAGTCTAAAACTGCTGAAATATTGGTAATATAAGCCAACATATAAGCATATTTGCCTACAAACTCCAGGAAAATTCCAAATGTATTCAAAATGCAGTTTATCATGGTTTGTTTTGGGGTTTCATCATATTCTAGGCTATGAAATTGAAAATATTTAATTAAGAAGATTTCTTATAAGATAATTACAGGGCAAATGTGAGCCCCAGAAAAACTCTCCCTTTCCAGTATGACCAGTATAGAGGGCCAGACTAGACCACCAAACTATCAACTCTTACCTGAAAGGTCCATTAGAATGCAAAGTATAGGCCATTAAAGCAATCACTTGACTTGATAGTTTACTGCTTATTGAATGATTCACAAATATTATAAATATTATAAATTAGAAGCTAATCATCATTGAATATTTTTCAAGTTAAGACATTTGCCATATTTTCCAAATTAATTAAGTAAAACAGATACATTTTGAAAATGGTTATCCACACGGGGTTTAGAATAGAAAGTTATTTTGTAGTTTATTAAAAAGATCTTCCATAAGATTATGAAAACAAAAAAAACAAAAGGTAAGGAAGAGGATAAATAATTAAAAATGACCATAACAAGAACATGAATAGAATTGAGTTACACTTTCAGCATATAATAGTTCTTGCCACCAGGATCCCTTTAACAAAAATAGCACACTTAAACAAATAATTCATTCATTACTGAAGAGTCCTCTTTCAGGTTAATATTGTTTTTCTTGTCTATCTTGTCTTTAATGATCCCCCTGGCCAATCGTTGCTACTGCTAGTGTCCGCTCATCTCTGATAGGGGCATCAATGGCACCTGAACCCTGAACCTGACCTAAACTTAAAGATCATGTCTGATCATCTCTCCACACCATGTATGCAAATGACCCCATGTGAGTCTGATCATATCTTTCCTGCTCCCCTTTCCCTCCAGCTTATTTAGTTTGCTGAAGAGAACTTCTGAGGGAGGTGTGAGCCTATTTCTCTTCACTCCTCTCTCAGAATTCTCTTTAGTGAGTCACACAGCCAGCTTGTGAATGCTGTAGGAAAGTCGAGTTCACAGAGCTGAAGAGAAAGCAACCCCCTTGTCACTCAGGAAGTTGTAGGCATAGCTTAGCTATAAAAACATGAATATGCAAATATAGTGAAAATATTTTTAGTTGTTGTAGGTTAGTTTAACTGACAGGTTTCCATTAAAGAAGCTTTGATGCAAAGTAGATTTACAAAGTTTAGATCCTATTAACAATACAACTTATATCTTCAATTTGGCTAATAAACAATTACTAGCAGCAGCAAATCTCTTTTCACTTAAAGCCACTCATGACTAGAGCCCTAAAACAGATGGCGGTATGCTCGCTACATTGGTAGTTTAATTTATAAATAAATTATTTGGAAAGATTTGAAATTCCTTTGACTAAACCATGT